>MU106866.1:64796-80344 GCA_012274485.2 Sinapis alba | reverse complement strand
CTCCACTCCTTCCTGGTGATAGGATCATCTGCTCCTGCTGTCTCATGCTCCCTCACTACCATTCTTCCTTCCAATGAGTCACCCATGAAGGCTGAGTAAGAGCACTCTCCTCTAATGAGTTGCTGCGCCACTTCCTTGACCATCCTTATATCAACACTGTTGCCTCCATACCCAGACACTCTGCTCTTTTTCCAATGCTTTCCCATCCTGATCCATGCCTTGGAAAGCTTTCTCAGTCTTCCCCTCTTACACTTAGTACCATCCTTCCTACAAGTGGGTTTCTTGTTCTTCTCACACACCTCACAAGCATTTTGAACAATAGCATATATACCATCCACTAGAAGGCTAAAGACTGTATCTTGTTCCAGCCTCTCTTTCACACCTTTAGGATCTGATGTGCCTGGTCTCAACCCATCCATTTCAGACCATAAATACTTCAGCTTCCCCAAAAGCTGATGGATCTCGTCCTTTCCTTGTCTCAAGTCACTACAAGCTCTCTTGACTTCATAGACTTTCATCAGGTTGGACTTGTTCCCATGAGCTGTTTCAATCTCACACTTTGTAGTGTCTTCTTGAACAACTTTGTCTTCATCCTTCAGACCTAGTGTATGACCTTCTTCAATAGCCATTCTCACTAAAGGCTTCCCCTTTACATGACTACTCCATAACCAGCAGCTTTTCAAAGCTGTCTTTGCCCAACATGACCAAACCCCATCAATTTCTCCTTCAAGCTTCACTGGAATACTAGATCTCTGCTTCATTTCCTTGTTGAGCTCGTGTGTTACCATCAGGGAACTCCAAACAAACCCAGAGAATGAAGAACATAACCTAAGAACACCAAGAACACTCAACAACACCAAGAACACTCAAGAACACTCAAGAACACTCAAGAACACCAAGAGCACAAACCCAGATTTTGCCAAACAATTAACACACACTCCCACCTTTCTAGTAACCTGGATCTGGTACCATAAACACTTTTGTGTGTATAGAGTGTGAATCGAAATCTGAGGGAAAGAGATTAAGAGAATAGAGAGAATAGAGAGAATAGAGAGAAAACTCAATACTGCATTACTTTGATTCAGATGAGAGCTTACAAGATATAAAGAGAATACAATCATGTCTAGGTTCAATGAATTCAACCTAGACCTATAAGCATGTGAGGTCAATACAAATACTTGGCTGAGAGGCTCCACATGCTTGGACAGGCTGTACAGTTGCTCTTCCTTTCCAGCTGTGGTGTCACCTTATCCTCTTACCCTATCTACTCTCCCTGGTCGTGTTCCCCCTGTCCAGAATGGATAAATGCAAGGTAACTTCTCATCTTGCCTTATTTACCTTCTTCCAAAGTTACTGAGGTAACTTTCCAAAAGTTATTGTGGTAACTTTTGGAGTTACTGTCTCAACCTCAACACTTCTCTTCTCTAATTGATCCCTGAACCTCCAAGACTCCATCTCTTTATTACCTTCCTCTCAAAATAATCAATGGATAGTCTTTCATAAAGTTAAATAAATCCCATAGGAGTTATGTTTAAGAAGTTATTCCACTTTCTAATCAAGATATCCATGTTAAGCATGTTTGGACATATGGCAAGTTCTTCAAGCTTCTAATCAAACCCGGACGAATCACTATGTAAGAAGCTTGATTTGGAACCATTATTCAGTGAAGAGTATCCATAAAGTTGATTAAATCCCAAAGGAGTTATGTTTAAGAAGTTATTCCACTTTCTAATCTGGATATTCATGTTTAGCCTGTTTGGACATATGGCAAGTTCTTCAAGCTCATAATCAAACCCGGATGAATCACTATGTAAGAAGATTGATTTGGAACCATTATTCAGTGAAGAGTATCCATGAAGTTGAATAAATCCCAAAGGAGTTATGTTTAAGAAGTTATTCCACTTTCTAATCAGGATATCCATGTTTAGCCTGTTTGGACATATGGCAAGTTCTTCAAGCTTCTAACTAAACAAGGATGAATCACTATGTAAAAAAATTATTTGGAATCATTAATCAATGGAGTGTCTTTCATGAAGTTGAATAAATCCCATAGCAGTTATGTTGAATAAGTTATTTCACTTTCTAATCAGGATATCCATGTTTAGCTTGTTTGGACATATGGCAAGTTCCTCAAGCTTCTAATCAAACCCGGATGAATCACAATGTAAGAAGCTTGATTTGGAACCATTATTCAGTGGAGAGTATCCATGAAGTTGAATAAATCCCAAAGGAGTTATGTTTAAGAAGTTATTCCACTTTCTAATCAGGATATCCATGTTTAGCCTGTTTGGACATATGGCAAGTTCTTCAAGCTCCTAATCAAACCAGGATGAATCAATATGTAAGAAGATTGATTTGGAACCATTATTCATTGGATAGTATCCATGAAGTTGAATAAATCCAAAAGGAGTTATGCTTAAGAAGTTATTCCACTTTCTAATCAGGATATCCATGTTTAGCCTGTTTGGACATATGGCAAGTTCTTCAAGCTTCTAATCAAACCAGGATGAATCACTATATAAGAAGATTGATTTTAGAACCATTATTAAGTGGAGAGTATCCATGAAGTTGAATAAATCCCAAAGGAGTTATGTTTAAGAAGTTATTCCACTTTTTAATCAGGATATCCATGTTTAGCATGTTTGGACATATGGCAAATTCTTCAAGCTTCTAATTAAACAAGGATGAATCACTATGTAAAAACTTTATTTGGAACCATTAATCAATGGAGAGTCTTTCATGAAGTTGAATAAATCCCATAGGAGTTATGTTGAAGAAGTTATTCCACTTTCTAATCAGGATATCCATGTTTAGCATGTTTGGACATATGGCAAATTCTTCAAGCTTCTAAACAAACCAAAATGAATCACTATGTAAGAACTTTATTTGGAACCATTAATCAATGGAGCGTCTTTCATGAAGTTGAATAAATCCCATAGGAGTTATGTTGAAGAAGTTATTCCACTTTCTAATCAGGATATCCATGTTTAGCATGTTTGGACATATGGCAAGTTCTTCATGCTTCTAAACAAACCAAAATGAATCACTATCTAAGAAGGTTGATCTGGAACCATTATTCAGTGGAGAGTATCCATGAAGTTGAATCAATCCCAAAGGAGTTATGTTTAAGAAGTTATTCCACTTTCTAATCAGGATATCCATGTTTAGGCTGTTTGGATATATGGCAAGTTCTTGAAGCTTCTAATCAAACCAGGATGAATCAGTATGTAAGAAGCTTGATTTGGAAAGGAGAGTATCCATGAAGTTGAATAAATCCCAAAGGAGTTATGTTTAAGAAGTTATTCCACTTTCTAATCATTGCTTGTTGTAGGAACCTGAGTGGGTGCCTCAGGTTTAGTCTCAACCCTCTCTTCAGGCATACTGATCCCCAAACTCTCCATTACTCTCCTAAGGTTGTTTGCTCTATCTTAGGCTGATTGGGACAGATTCTTAAGCTCATCCCAACTTTGTTCACCATGATAGCCTCTGGATTCTACAAACTTGACATCCCTGGAGATTAAAACTCTCCTAGTCTCTGGAGCATAGCATTTGTAACCCTTTTGATGAGGTGAGTATCCAATGAACATTGCCCTTGTACTCTTGGCCTCCAATTTATTCCTTTGTTCTCCTGGTATCAAAACAAAACAAAGACACCTAAACACACGCATATGATCAATAGTTGGTCTGGTTTTGTTGAGTACTTATAAGGAGACAGGTCTTGAAGGATTCTAGT
The DNA here is from genome assembly GCA_012274485.2 of Sinapis alba. Lineage (NCBI taxonomy): Eukaryota > Viridiplantae > Streptophyta > Magnoliopsida > Brassicales > Brassicaceae > Sinapis > Sinapis alba. The sequence goes on along the minus strand of MU106866.1, from coordinate 76,611 downwards.
GGGAATCCGGTTGATCAAGTAGCAGGCTGTCAAGACTGCATCTCCCCAAAATCGTTTTGGCACATTTGTATGGAACATCATGCTCCTTGCAACCTCCATGAGGTGTCTGTTCTTTCTTTCAGCTACACCATTCTGTTGAGGTGTGTATGGGAAGCTAGTTTGATGGATCACCCCATTCTTTGCTAAGTGTTGTTTGAATGTATTTCCAGTGTATTCCCCTCCATTATCTGATCTCAAAATCTTAATCTTGGCATTAAAGTGATTAGTCACATAATTTTGAAAATTTATGAATGCTTCTAAGACCCTATCTTTAGATTGCAACAATGTGATCCATGTATATTTTGATTTTTCATCTATAAATGTCAAAAAGTATTTATGCTGCTCTCTAGATGCACATGGTGCTGTCCAAACATCAGAATGAATAAGATCAAAGCAATTTTCATATATGGTTCTTGATCTAGTAAACACAGTCTTGCAATGTTTTCCTAAGATACAAGCCTCACAATCACTTTTAAAGGAAATACTAGGCAACATGATGTTCAAAGCACGAGAATGAGGGTATCCTAATCTAGCATGCTAGAATACATCTTCAGGGAAATCAGAAATGGAATTTAAAGCATAAGATAAATCAGCTGCAAGCTTGGTGTGTTCAAGTAAGTACAAGTCTCCCTTGGTCACACCTTTGCCAAGCAACCTACTAGTTTCAATATCCTGAAAGTAGACATCATTAGGAGTGAAGGTAACATTGCATTTTAAGTCATTTGTTGCTCTTTTAATTGATAACAGATTTGAAGTGAAACTAGGCATGTAAAAAGCTTTTGATTCTTTGTTAAATAGTCTAAGATCACCTATTCCTTTAATTGGAACTCTTTCTCCATTTGCTATCATAACACTACCTAAGGCAGGAACAATGTTATTAATGAGACTCAGATCACTAATCATATGGTGGCTAGCTCCTGAGTCTATAACTAATGGTTTTGCTAATGACAACTTAGATGAGGCACTCATTGATATACCATTAGTTGAAGCATTTAGGGAGATACCAAAATTGTTACCAGAGTTCTCCTTGAGGGCTTTGATGAGAGCATCCAGGTCTGACCTCTTGAGTGCTTCATCTTGAATTGTCCTCACGGATGAACAGCTGCTGGACGCCAAGGCTTTTCCCTCACCACCAGGATTGAAGTTCATGGTTGAGCGAGTAGATGGAGTTGTTGGCTCTCCCATTTCACCAGAAAAATGAGCTCTAGCATCATTGTATGGTGATCTGAACTTCTGTGGTTTGAGATGCGGATGGAGTATCCAGCACTTGTCTTTCCCATGTCCTTTCTTCTTGCAATGATCACAAATCCACACCTTCTTGTCTTCAGGTTTGTAGGAGCCCTTGTTTGCAACCCCTTCAGCTTGATTTGCAAGGACTAGATCACCTTTTCCTCCAAAGAGACCCACTGATCCTTGTTCTTTTTGAATTTGAGAACACACTTCTTCAAGGCTTGGCAGCTTCTCTGCCCTCAACATGTGCTTGATTAGGTCATTGTACCCTGGGTTCAGTGTGAGAAGCAAGGCAAAGACCTTGTCTTGCTCACGCCTATCATTCAGCACACTTGGCTCCACTGTACTTGGCCTCAGCATCTCTAACTCAGCCCATAGTGCCCTAAACTTGCCAAAGTGTTGGTTGAAATCCATGTTCTCCTGATGTAGAGAGTTGATGGCCTTCTTGACTTCAAAAACTCTACTCAAATTTGAAATGTTGCCATACACCTTTTGGAGTGTATCCCACAACTCTTTGGAGCTCTCACAGTATGANCACAACTCCTTGGAGCTCTCACAGTATGAGTAAGCTTCCAAGATAGATGGCTCCAAGCTGTTTTGAATGATGGACAACACCATGAGGTCCTCCTGACCCCATTTTCCATCTCCAGCTACCACCATCTCCACGCTCTCTTGGTCTTTGATGGTTTTCTGTGGGGCTTCTCCAGTGGAAACATGTTCCCATAAGCCCCTCCCTCCAAGTGTTGTCTTGGCCAATCTAGACCACAGCAAGTAGTTTACCCCTGTTAGGGTCACTGGAATTGCAACTAGATTAGTATTCTCCATTTAAAAATGGTTTTGGCTAGTGAAAGGAAAGTATAAGAACAGAGGATAAGGAACAGAGTGACTGAAACAGGGGGTGAGAAACAGAGTGAATGAAACAGAGTATGAAAAAACAGAGGATGAAAAACAGGGGATGGAAAAACAGAGTGATTTGCGGAAGTAAGTGAGTTTAAACAGAAGAGAGTGAGCTAAAATAGGTCTCAAGAGCTTTGCACCTCTGATACCATGTGAGAGTTAAAGAACCAGAATGGAGTTTAAGTGAAGAATGTCATGAAGAACAAGAGAGAGAAGATAGAAATCGTGTGGGAGAGAGAGAGAGAGAGAGAGAGTATGCAAGTGAGAAAATGATTTTACTTGCTTAATTTAGTTCATGGTTACAATCCCATAAATAGGGAAACTCAGATACAAGATGACAATCCAGAAATAATAAACAAAGAGGTTCTGAGCAAGGCAGACTGATCAGATCAGGGATGATAGTGACAGCTCCTGCCTCTTGCTTCCTTAAGTCCAACATGTGATATTCCTCTCGTCCTTACAGTCCAACGGCTCCCTGCTTCCTCTGAACACTCAGGGACTTCGAATGCTCCTTCTGGTTACACTAACTAGATTGGTTGCCTTGTAGTTCAAGCCTTAGTTGAGATCACACTAGACTGGATAATCTTGATCAATCTGAACTGCCTTCTTCTACTTGTCATTATTTCTTCTTCATGTCAACATTATGTTTAAGAAGTTATTCCACTTTATAACCAGGATATCCATGTTTAGTATGTTTGGACATATGGCAAGTTCTTCAAGCTTCTAATCAAACTAGGATGAGTCACTATGTAACAAGCTTGATTTGGAACCATTATTCGGTGGAGAGTTGGCAAGTTCTTCAAACTAGGATGAGTCACATATGGCAAGTTCTTCAAGCTCTTAATCAAACCAGGATGAATCATTATGTAAGAAGATTTATTTGGAACCATTATTAAGTGGAGAGAATCCTTGAAGTTGAATAAATCCCAAAGGATTTATGTTTAAGAAGTTATTCCAGTTTCTAATCTGGATATCCATGTTTAGCCTCTTTGGACATATGGCAAGTTCTGCAAGCTTCTAATCAAACCAGGATGAATTACTATGTAAGAATCTTTATTTGGAACCATTATTCAGTGGATAGTATCCATGAAGTTGAATAAATCCCAAAGGATTTATGTTAAAGAAGTTATTCCACTTTCTAATCAGGATATCCATGTTTAGCATGTTTGGACATATGGCAAGTTCTTTAAGCTTCTAACCAAACCAGGATGAATCACTATGTAAGAAGCTTGATTTGGAACCATTATTCAGCGGATAGTATCCATGAATTTGAATAAATCCCAAAGGAGTTATGTTTATGAAATTTAAAGAGAGAAACAAGATTCAAGTAAGGAGAGACAAGAAATGAACAAGAATGAGAGATTAGAAGACTAGAAATGGAATCATTGTAACTTGGAGAGAAATAGACTCGAATCAATGCTTTCATTCATGGATGAGGTTACAATATATAGACAAGGGATTACAAGGGTTTTCGAATTCTAAAGGGATACAAAGCATGTGGAGTCAAACATGAGGGGAGTGTGTATTTGAAATGATCCAATGGGAAGCTTCACACGCTTAGGCATCTTTGTCTTTGATCCTCAAGATGCTGACAGCTTGCTGACTGCTTTATGACAGCCTGTCAGACGCGTAACCAGCTCCTCAACGTTTGGATAAGGTAGAAGAGTAAATCTATCCGAGTTACTCTTTACCATAAGGTTACACGGGTAACCTTATCTTCTTTGGCAAGTAACTCTCCATGTACGGACAATGGTACGGACCACCTGTCTGTACCATGCCCTATATTTGCACAACTCTCCCAATCTCTTCCTAGGCCAAGTCTGATCCTCTTGAGTTGCCCATGATCCGTACACATCCGTACCATCCGTACGGACACCCTATATTTGCACTTCCTTCTTCCATCATCCTTCTTTCTCCAACCCTTCATATCTACACTTGCATCTTCATAAACCTCATCACAACTCAACAGTTTAAAAAGTTATTCATCTTTCTAATCAGGATATCCAGGTTTAGCCTGTTTGGACATATGGTAAGTTCTTCAAGCTCCTAATCAAACCAGGATGAATCACTATGTAAGAAGATTGATTTGGAACAATTATTCAGTGGAGAGTATCCATGAATTTGAATAAATCCCAAAGCAGTTATATTTAAGAAGTTATTCCACTTTCTAATCAGGATATCCATGTTTAGCCTATTTGGACATATGGCAACTTCTTCAAGCTTCTAATAAAACCAGGATAAATCACTATGTAAAAACCTTGATTTGGAACCATTATTCAGTGGAAAGTCTTTCATGAATTTGAATAAATCGCATAGGAGTTATGTTGAATAACTTATTCCACTTTCTAATCAGGATATCCATGTTTAGCCTGTTTGGACATATGGCAAGTTCTTCAAGCTTCTAATCAAACCCGGATGAATCACTATGTGAGAAGCCTTATTTGGAACCATTATTCAGTGGAGAGTATCCATGAAGTTGAATAAATCCCAAAGGAGTTATTTTTAAGAAGTTATTCCACTTTCTAATCAGGATATCCATGTTTAGCCTGTTTGGACATATGGCAAGTTCTTCAAGCTTCTAATCAAACCCGGATGAATCACTATGTGAGAAGCTTGATTTGGAACCATTATTCAGTGGAGAGTATCCATGAAGTTGAATAAATCCCAAAGGAGTTATGTTTAAGAAGTTATTCCACTTTCTAATCAGGATATCCATGTTTAGCCTGTTGTGACATATGGCAAGTTCTTTAAGCTTCTAATCAAACAAGGATGAATCACTATGTAAAAAGCTTGATTTGGAACAATTGATCAATGGAGAGTCTTTCATAAATTTGAATAAATCCCAAAGGAGTTATGTTTAAGAAGTTATTCCACTTTCTAATCAGGATATCCATGTTTAGCATGTTTGGACATTTGGCAAGTTCTTCAAGCTCCTAATCAAACCAGGTTGAATCACTAAGTAAGAAAATTTATTTGGAACCATTATTCAGTGGATAGTATCCATGAAGTTGAATATATCCCAAAAGAGTTATGTTTAAGAAGTTATTCCATTTTCTAATCAGGATATCCATGTTTAGCCTGTTGTGACATATGGCAAGTTCTTTAAGCTTCTAATCAAACAAGGATGAATCACTATGTAAAAAGTTTGATTTGGAACCATTGATCAATGGAGAGTCTTTCATAAAGTTGAATAAATCCCAAAGGAGTTATGTTTAAGAAGTTATTCCACTTTCTAATCATGATATCCATGTTTGGCCTGTTTTGACATATGGCAAGTTCTTCAAGCTCCTAATCAAACCACGATGAATCACTATGTAAGAAGATTTATTTGGAACCGTTATTCAGTGGAGAGAATTCCTGAAGTTGAATAAATCCCAAAGGATTTATGTTAAAGAAGTTATTCCACTTTCTAATCAGGATATCCATGTTTAGCCTGTTTGGACATATGGCAAGTTCTTTAAGCTTCTAATCAAACCAGGATGAGTCACTATGTAAGAAGCTTGATTTGGAACCATTATTCAGTGGATAATATCCATGAATTTGAATAAATCCCAAAGGAGTTATGTTTAAGAAGTTATTCCACTTTCTAATCAGGATATCCAGGTTTAGCTTGTTTGGACATATGGCAAGTTCTTCAAGCTCCTAATTAAACCAGGATGAATCATTATGTAAGAAGATTTATTTGGAACCGTTATTCAGTGGAGAGAATCCTTTAAGTTGAATAAATCCCAAAGGATTTATGTTTAAGAAGTTATTCCAATTTCTATTCAGGATATCCATGTTTAGCCTCTTTGGACATATGGCAAGTTCTGCAAGCTTCTAATCAACCCAGGATGAATTACTATGTAAGAATCTTTATTTGGAACCATTATTCAGTGGACAGTATCCATGAAGTTGAATAAATCCCAAAGGATTTATATTAAAGAAGTTATTCCACTTTCTAATCAGGATATCCATGTTTAGCATGTTTGGACATATGGCAAGTTCTTTAAGCTTCTAATCAAACCAGGATGAATCACTATGTAAGAAGCTTGATTTGGAACCATTATTCAGCAGATAGTATCCATGAATTTGAATAAATCCCAAAGGAGTTATGTTTAAGATGTTATTCTTCTTTCTAATCAGGATATCCAGGTTTAGCCTGTTTAGACATATGGCAAGTTCTTCAAGCTCCTAATCAAACCAGGATGAATCACTATGTAAGAAGATTGATTTAGAACCATTATTCAGTGGAGAGTATCCATGAATTTGAATAAATCCCAAAGGAGTTATGTTTAAGAAGTTATTCCACTTTCTAATCAGGATATCCATGTTTAGCCTGTTTGGACATATGACAACTTCTTCAAGCTTCTAATCAAACCAGGATAAATCACTATGTAAAAACCTTGATTTGGAACCAATATTCAGTGGAAAGTCTTTCATGAATTTGAATAAATCCCATAGGAGTTATGTTGAATAACTTATTCCACTTTTTAATCAGGATATCCATGTTTAGCCTCTTTGGACATATGGCAAGTTCTGCAAGCTTCAAATCAAACCAGGATGAATTAATATGTAAGAATCTTTATTTGGAACCATTATTCAGTGGATAGTATCCATGAAGTTGAATAAATCCCAAAGGATTGATGTTAAAGAAGTTATTCCACTTTCTAATCAGGATATCCATGTTTAGCCTGTTTGGACATATGGCAAGTTCTTTAAGCTTCTAATCAAACCAGGATGAATCACTATGTAAGAAACTTGATTTGGAACCATTATTCAGTGGATATTATCCATGGATTTGAATAAATCCCAAAGGAGTTATGTTTAAGAAGTTATTCCACTTTCTAATCAGGATATCCAGGTTTAGCTTGTTTGGACATATGGCAAGTTCTTCAAACTCCTAATTAAACCAGGATGAATCACTATGTAAGAAGATTGATTTGGAACCATTATTAAGTGGAGAGTATCCATGAATTTGAATAAATCCCAAAGGAGTTATGTTTAAGAAGTTATTCCACTTTCTAATAAGGATATCGATGTTTAGCTTGTTTTGACATATGGCAAGTTCTTCAAGCTTCTAATCAAACCAGGATGAATCACTATGTAAAAAGCTTGATTTGGAACCATTATTCAGTGGATAGTCTTTCATGAATTTGAATAAATCCCATAGGAGTTATGTTGAATAACTTATTCCACTTTCTAATCAGGATATCCATGTTTAGCCTGTTTGGACATATGGCAAGTTCTTCAAGCTTCTAATCAAACCCGGATGAATCACTATGTGAGAATCTTGGTTTGGAACCATTATTCAGTGGAGAGTATCCATGAAGTTGAATAAATCCCAAAGGAGTTATTTTTTAGAAGTTATTCCACTTTCTAATCAGGATATCCATGTTTAGCCTGTTTGAACATATGGCAAGTTCTTCAAGCTCCTAATCAAACCAGGCTGAATCACTATGGAAGATAATTGATTTGGAACCATTATTCAGTGGAGAGTATCCATGAAGTTGAATAAATACCAAAGGAGTTATGTTTAAGATGTTATTCCACTTTCTAATCAGGATATCCATGTTTAGACTGTTTGGACATATGGCAAGTTCTTTAAGCTTCTAATCAAACCAGGATGAATCACTATGTAAGAAGCTTGATTTGGAACCATTATTCAGTGGATAGTATCCATGAATTTAAATAAATCCCGAAGGAGTTAGGTTTAAGAAGTTATTCCACTTTCTAATCAGGATATCCAGGTTTAGCTTGTTTGGACATATGGCAAGTTCTTGAAGCTCCTAATTAAACCAGGATGAATAACTATGTAAGAAGATTGATTTGGAACCCTTATTCAGTGGAGAGTATCCATGAATTTGAATAAATCCCAAAGGAGTTATGTATAAGAAGTTATTCCAGTTTCTAATCAGGATATCCATGTTTAGCCTCTTTGGACATATGGCAAGTTCTGCAAGCTTCTAATTAAACCAGGATAAATTACTATGTAAGAATCTTTATTTGGGGGGGATATGTAAAAGATATTCGTTCTTTTCCATCCCTTTATATATTTCTCTCGGGCCAACTAATGGAAAAAATGAGAGAAAGAAGTGAGGAATCCTCTTTTCGACTCTGACTCTCCCACTCCAGTCGTTGCTTTTCTTTCTGTTACTTCGAAAGTTTGGAACCATTATTCAGTGGATAGTATCCATGAAGTTGAATAAATCCCAAAGGATTTATGTTAAAGAAGTTATTCCACTTTCTAATCAGGATATCCATGTTTAGCCTGTTTGGACATATGGCAAGTTCTTTAAGCTTCTATTCAAACCAGGATGAATCACTATGTAAGAAGCTTGATTTGTATCCATTATTCAGTGGATAGTATCCATGAATTTGAATAAATCCCAAAGGAGTTATGTTTAAGAAGTTATTCCACTTTCTAATCAGGATATCCAGGTTTAGCTTGTTTGGACATATGGCAAGTTCTTCAAGCTCCTAATTAAACCAGGATGAATCACTATGTAAGAAGATTGATTTGGAACCATTATTCAGTGGAGAGTATCCATGAATTTGAATAAATCCCAAAGGAGTTATGTTTAAGAAGTTATTCCACTTTCTAATCAGGATATCGATGTTTAGCCTGTTTGGACATATGGCAAGTTCTTCAAGCTTCTAATCAAACCAGGATGAATCACTATGTAAAACGCTTGATTTGGAACCATTATTCAGTGGATTGTCTTTCATGAATTTGAATAAATCCCATAGGAGTTATGTTGAATAACTTATTCCACTTTCTAATCAGGATATCCAAGTTTAGCATGTTTGGACATATGGCAAGTTCTTCAAGCTTCTAATCAAACCCGGATGAATCACTATGTGAGAAGCTTGATTTCGAACCATTATTCAGTGGAGAGTATCCATGAAGTTGAATAAATCCCAAAGGAGTTATTTTTAAGAAGTTATTCCACTTTCTAATCAGGATATCCATGTTTAGCCTGTTTGAACATATGGCAAGTTCTTCAAGCTCCTAATCAAACCAGGATGAATCACTATGGGAGATAATTGACTTGGAACCATTATTCAGTGGAGAGTATCCATGAAGTTGAATAAATACCATAGGAGTTATGTTGAATAACTTATTCCACTTTCTAATCAGGATATCCATGTTTAGCTTGGTTGGACATATGGCAAGTTCTTCAAGCTTCTAATCAAACCCGAATGAATCACTATATGAGAATATTGATTTTGAACCATTATTCAGTGGATAGTATCCATGAAGTTGAATAAATACCAAAGGAGTTAAGTTTAAGATGTTATTCCACTTTCTAATCAGGATATCCATGTTTAGCCTGTTTGGACATTAGGCAAGTTCTTTAAGCTTCTAATCAAACCAGGATGAATCACTATGTAAGAAGCTTGATTTGGAACCATTATTCAGTGGATAGTGTCCATGAATTTGAATAAATCCCAAAGGAGTTATGTTTAAGAAGTTATTCCACTTTCTAATCAGGATATCCAGGTTTAGCTTGTTTGGACATATGGCAAGTTCTTCAAGCTCCTAATTAAACCAGGATGAATCACGATGTAAGAAGATTGATTTGGAACCCTTATTCAGTGGAGAGTATCCATGAATTTTAATAAATCCCAAAGGAGTTATGTATAAGAAGTTATTCCACTTTCTAATCAGGATATCGATGTTTAGCCTGTTTGGACATATGGCAAGTTCTTCAAGCTTCTAATCAAAACAGGATGAATCACTATGTAAAAGCTTGATTTGGAACCATTATTCAGTGGATAGTCTTTCATGAATTTGAATAAATCCCATAGGAGTTATGTTGAATAACTTATTCCACTTTCTAATCAGGATATCCATGTTTAGCCTGTTTGGACATATGGCAAGTTCTTCAAGCTTCTAATCAAACCCGGATTAATCACTATGTGAGAAGCTTGATTTGGAACCATTATTCAGTGGAGAGTATCCATGAAGTTGAATAAATCCCAAAGGAGTTATTGTTAAGAAGTTATTCCACTTTCTAATCAGGATAACCATGTTTAGCCTGTTTGAACATATGGCAAGTTCTTCAAGCTCCTAATCAAAACAGGATGAATCACTATGGAAGATAATTGATTTGGAACCATTATTCAGTGGAGAATATCCATGAAGTTGAATAAATACCATAGGAGTTATGTTGAATAACTTATTCCACTTTCTAATCAGGATATCCATGTTTAGCTTGGTTGGACATATGGCAAGTTCTTCAAGCTTCTAATCAAACCCGGATGAATCACTATGTGAGAATATTGATTTTGAACCATTACTCAGTGGAGAGTATCCATGAAGTTGAATAAATACCAAAGGAGTTATGTTTAAGATGTTATTCCACTTTCTAATCAGGATATCCATGTTTAGTCTGTTTGGACATATGGCAAGTTCTTCAAGCTTCTAATCAAACCCGGATGAATCACTATGTGAGAAGCTTAATTTGGAACCATTATTCAGTGGAGATTATCCATGAAGTTGAATAAATCCCAAAGGAGTTATGTTTAAGAAGTTATTCCACTTTCTAATAAGGATATCCATGTTTATCCTGTTTGGACATATGGCAAGTTCTTCAAGCTCCTAATCAAAACAGGATGAATCACTATGTAAGAAGATTTATTTGGAACCATTATTCAGTAGATAGTATCCATGAAGTTGAATAAATCCCAAAGGAGTTATGTTTAAGAAGTTATTCCACTTTCTAATCAGGATATCCATGTTTAGCCTGTTGTGACATATGGCAAGTTCTTCAAGCTTCTAATCATACCAGGATGAATCACTATGTAAAAAGCTTGATTTGGAACCATTAATCAATGGAGAGTCTTTCATGAAGTTGAATAAATCCCAAAGGAGTTATGTTTAAGAAGTTATTCCACTTTCTAATAAGGATATCCATGTTTAGCCTGTTTGGACATATGGCAAGTTCTTCAAGCTTCTTCTAATCAAACCAGGATGAATCACTATGTAAAAAGCTTGATTTGGAACCACTATTCGGTGGAGAGTCTTTCATGAATTTGAATAAATCCCAAAGGAGTTATGTTTAAGAAGTTATTCCACTTTCTAATCAGGATATCCATGTTTAGCCTGTTTGGACATATGGCAAGTTCTTCAAGCTCCTAACCAAACCAGGATGAATCACTATGTAAAAAGATTGATTTGGAACCAATATTCTGTGGAGAGTATCCATGAAGTTGAATAAATATTAAAGGAGTTATGTTTAAGAAGTTATTCCACTTTCTAATCAGGATATCCATATTTAGTCTGTTTTGACATATGGCAAGTTCTTCAAGCTTCTAATCAAACCAGGATGAATCACTATGTTAAAAGCTTGATTTGGAACCATTAATCAATGGAGAGTCTTTCATGAAGTTGAATAAATCCCAAAGGAGTTATTTTTAAGAAGTTATTCCACTTTCTAATAAGGATATCCATGTTTAACATGTTTGGACATATGGCAAGTTCTTCAAGCTTCTTCTAATCAAACCAGGATGAATCACTATGTAAAAAGCTTGATTTGGAACCACTATTCAGTGGAGAGTCTTTCATGAATTTGAATAAATCCCAAAGGAGTTATGTTTAAGAAGTTATTCCACTTTCTAATCAGAATATCCATGTTTAGCATGTTTGGACATATGGCAAGTTCTT
>MU106866.1:16895-30368 GCA_012274485.2 Sinapis alba | reverse complement strand
ATTAATGGTTCCAAATCAAGCTTTTTACATAGGGATTCACCCTTGTTTGATTAAAAGCTTGAAGAACTTACCATATGTCCAAACAAGCTAAACATGGATATCCTGATTAGAAAGTTGAATAACTTCTTCAACATAACACATATGAGATTTATTCAACTTCATGAAAGACTATCCATTGACTAATGGTTCAAAATAAAGCTTGTTACATAGTGATTTATCCTGGTTTAATTAGAAGCTTAAAGAACTTGCCATATGTCCAAACAGGCTAAACATGGATATCCTGATTAGAAAGTGGAATAACTTCTTAAAAATAACTCCTTTGGGATTGATTCAACTTCATGGATACTCTCCACTGAATAATGGTTCCATATCAACCTTCTTACATAGTGATTCATCTTGGTGTGTTTAGAAGCATGAAGAACTTGCCATATGCTTAAATAGGCTAAACATGGATATCCTGATTAGAAAGTGGAATAACTTCTTCAACATAACTCCTTTGGGATTTTATTCAACTTCATGGATACTATACACTGAATAATGGTCCCAAATCAAACTTCTTACATAGTGATTCATCCTGGTTTGATTAGGAGCTTGAAGAACATGCCATATGTCCAAACAGGCTAAACATGGATATGTTGATTAGAAAGTTGAATTACTTATTAAACATAACTCCTATGCGATTTATTCAACTTCATGAAAGACTCTCCACATATTAATGGTTCCAAATCAAGCTTTTTACATAGTGATTCATCCTGGTTTAATTAGAAGACTAAAGAACTTGACATATGTCCAAACAGGCTAAACATGGATATCCTTATTAGAAACTGGAATAACTACTTAAACAAAACTCCTTTGGGATTTATTCAACTTCATGGATACTCTCCACTGAATAATGGTTCCAAATCAATCGTCTTACATAGTGATTCATCCTTGTTTTGTTAGAAGCTTGCAGAACTTGCCATATGTCAAAACATGCTAAACATGGATATCCTGATTAGAAAGATGAATAACTTCTGATTCAACTTCATGGATACTCTCCACTGAATAATGGTTCCATATCAACCTTCTTACATAGTGATTCATCTTGGTGTATTTAGAAGCATGAATAACTTGCCATATGCCGAAACAGGCTAAACATGGATATCCTGATTAGAAAGTGGAATAACTTCTTCAATATAACTCTTATGAGATTTATTCAACTTCATGAAAGACGCTCCATTGATTAATAGTTCAAAATAAAGCTTTTTACATATTTTTTCATTCTGGTTTAATTAGAAGCTTGAAGAACTTGTCATATGTCCAAACAGGCTAAACATGAAAATCCTGATTAGAAAGTGGAATAACTTCTTAAACATAACTCCTTTGGGATTTATTCAACTTCATGGATACTCTCCACTGAATAATGGTTCCAAATATATATTCTTACATAGTGACTCATCCTGGTTTGATTAAGAGCTTAAAGAACTTGCCATATGTCCAAACAGGCTAAACATGGATATCCTGATTAGAAAGTGGAATAACTTCTTAAACAAAACTCCTTTGGGATTTATTCAACTTCATGGATACTCTCCACTGAATAATGGTTTCAAATCAAGCTTCTTACATAGTGATTCGTCCTAGTTTGATTAGAAGCTTGAAGAACTTGCCATATGTCCAAACAGGGTAAACATGGATATCCTGATTAGAAAGTGGAATAACTTCTTAAACATAACTCCTATTAGATTTATTCAACTTCATGAAAGACTCTCCACTTATTAATGGTTCAAATCAAGCTTTTTACATAGTGATTCATCCTGGTTTGATTAGAAGTTTAAAGAACTTGCTATATGTCCAAACATGCTAAACATGGATATCGTGATTAGAAAGTAGAATAACATCTTAAACATAATTCCTTTGGGATTTTATTCAACTTCATGGATACTCTACACTGACTAATGGTTCCAAATCAAAATTCTTACATAGTGATTCATCCTGGTTTGATTAGGAGCTTGAAGAACTTGCCATATGTCCAAAAAGGCTAAACATGGATATCCTGATTAAAAAGTGGAATAACTTCTTAAACAAAACTCCTTTGGGATTTATTCAACTTCATGGATACTCTCCACTGAATAATGGTTCCAAATCAATCGTCTTACATAGTGATTCATCCTGGTTTGATTAGGAGCTTGAAGAACTTGCTATATGTCCAAACAGGCTAAACATTGATATCCTGATTAAAAAGTGTAATAACTTCTTTAAACATAACTCCTTTGGGATTTATTCAACTTCCTGGATACTCTACACTGAATAATGGTTCCAAATCAAGCTTCTTACATAGTGATTCATCCTGGTTTGATTAGAAGCTTGAAGAACTTGCCATATGTCTAAACATGCTAAACATGGATATCCTGATTAGAAAGTTAAATAACTTCTTACACATAACTCCTATGAGATTTATTCAACTTCATGAAAGACTCTCCACTTATTAATGGTTCCAAATCAAGCTTTTTACATAGTGATTCATCCTGGTTTGATTAGAAGCTTGAAGAACTTGCAATATGTCCAAACATGCTAAACATGGATATACTGATTAGAAAGTGGAATAATTTCTTCAACATAACTCCTATGGGATTTATTCAACTTCATGAAAGACTCTCCATTGATTAATGGTTCAAAATAAAGCTTTTTACATAGTGATTCATCCTGGTTTAATTAGAAGCTTGAAGAACTTGTCATATGTCCAAACAGGCTAAACATGGATATCGTGATTAGAAAGTGGAATATTATCTTAAACATAACTCCTTTGGGATTTATTCAACTTCATGAAAGACTCTCCACATATTAATGGTTCCAAATCAAGCTTTTTACATAGTGACTCATCCTAGTTTGAATAGAAGCTTGAAGAACTTGCTATATGTCCAAACATGCTAAACATGGATATCGTGATTAGAAAGTGGAATAACTTCTTAAACATAACTCCTTTGGGATTTATCAACTTCATGGATACTCTCCACTGAATAATGGTTCCAAATCAAGATTCTTACATAGTGATTCATCATGGTTTGATTAGAAGCTTGAAGAACTTGCCATATTTCCAAACAGGCTAAACATGGATATCCTAATTAGAAAGTGGAATAACTTATTAAACATAACTCTTATATGATTTATTCAACTTCATGAAAGAATCTCCAAATATTAATGGTTCCAAATCAAGATTTTTACATAGTGATTCATCCTGGTTTGATTAGAAGCTTGAAGAACTTGAAATATGTCCAAACATGCTAAACATGGATATCGTGATTAGAAAGTGGAATAACTTCTTAAACATAACTCATTTGGGATTTATTCAACTTCATGGATACTCTCCACTGAATAATGGTTCGAAATCAAGCTTCTTATATAGTGATTCATCCTGGTTTGATTAGGAGCTTGAAGAACTTGTCATATGTCCAAACAGTCTAAACATGGATATCATGATTAGAAAGTGGAATTACTTATTAAACATAACTCCTATTAGATTTATTCAACTTCATGAAAGACTCTCCACATATTAATGGTTCCAAATCAAGCTTTTTATATAGTGATTCATCCTAGTTTGATTAGAAGCTTGAAGAACTTGTCATATGTCCAAACAGGCTAAACATGGATATATTGATTAGAAAGTTGAATAACTTATTAAACATAACTCCTATGAGATTTATTCAACTTCATGAAAGACTCTCCACATATTAATGGGTCCAAATCAAGCTTTTTACATAGTGATTCATCCTGGTTTAATTAGAAGCCTAAAGAACTTGCCATATGTCCAAACATGCTAAACATGGATATCCTGATTAGAAAGTGGAATAACTTCTTAAACATAACTCCTTTGGGATTTACTCAACTTCATGAATACTCTCGACTGAATAATGGTTCCAAATCAATCGTCTTACATATTGATTCATCCTGGTTTGATTAGGAGCTTGAAGAACTTGCTATATGTCCAAACAGGCTAAACATAGATATCCTGATTAGAAAGTGTAATAACTTCTTAAACATAAATCCTTTGGGATTTATTCAACTTCCTGGATACTCTACACTGAATAATGGTTCCAAATCAAGCTTCTTACATAGTGGTTCATCCTGGTTTGATTAGAAGCTTGAAGAACTTGTCATATGTCCAAACATGCTAAACATGGATATCCTGATTAGAAAGTGGAATAACTTCTTAAACATAACTCCTATGAGATTTATTCAACTTCATGAAAGACTCTCCACTTATTAATGGTTCCAAATCAAGCTTTTTACATAGTGATTCATCCTGGTTTGATTAAAAGCTTGAAGAACTTGCTATATGTCCAAACATGCTAAACATGGATATAGTGATTAGAAAGTGGAATAATTTCTTAAACATAACTCCTTTGGGATTTATTCAACTTCATGGATACTCTCCAGTGAAAAATGGTTCCAAATCAAGCTTCTTACGTACTGATTAATCCTGGTTTGATTAGGAGCTTGAAGAACTTGCCATATGTCCAAACAGGCTAAACATGGATATCTTGAATAGAAAGTGGAATAACTTCTTAAACATAACTCCTATGGGATTTATTCAACTTCATGAAAGACTCTCCACCTATTAATGGTTCCAAATCAAGATTTTTACATAGTGACTCATCCTGGTTTGATTAGAAGCTTGAAGAACTTGCTATATGTCCAAACATGCTAAACATAGATATCGTGATTAGAAAGTGGAATAACTTCTTAAACTTAACTCCTTTGGGATTTATTAAACTTCATGGATACTCTCCACTGAATAATGGTTCCAAATCAAGATTCTTACATAGTGATTCATCATGGTTTGATTAGAAGCTTGAAGAACTTGCCATATGTCCAAACAGGCTAAACATGGATATCCTGATTAGAAAGTGGAATAACTTATTAAACATAACTCCTATGAGATTTATTCAACTTCATGAAAGACTCTCCACTTATTAATGGTTCAAATCAAGCTTTTTACATAGTGATTCATCCTGGTTTGATTAGAAGCTTGAAGAACTTGCTAGATGTCCAAACATGCTAAACATGGATATCGTGATTAGAAAGTGGAATAACTTCTTAAACATAACTCCTTTGGGATTTATTCAACTTCATGGATACTCTCCACTGAATAATGGTTCCAAATCAATCTTCTTACATAGTGATTCATCCTGGTTTGATTAGAAGCTTAAAGAACTTGCCATATGTCCAAACAGGCTAAACATGGATTTCCTGATTAGAAAGTGGAATAACTTCTTAAACATAACTCCTTTGGGATTTATTCAATTTTATGGATACTATCTACTGAATAATGGTTCCAAATCAAGATTCTTACATAGTAAATTATCCGGGTTTGATTAGAAGCTTGAAGAACTTGCCATATGTCCAATCAGGCTAAACATGGAAATCCTGATTAGAAAGTGAAATAACTTATTCAACATAACTCCAATGAGATTTATTCAAATTCATGAAAGACTCTCCACTGAATAATGGTTCCAAATCAAGATTCTTACATAGTAAATTATCCGGGTTTGATTAGAAGCTTGAAGAACTTGCCATATGTCCAATCAGCCTAAACATGGAAATCCTGATTAGAAAGTGAAATAACTTATTCAACATAACTCCAATGAGATTTATTCAACTTCATGGATACTCTCCACTGAATAATGGTTCCAAATCAAGCTTCTTACATACTGATTAATCCTGGTTTGATTAGGAGCTTGAAGAACTTGCCATATGTCCAAACATGCTAAACATGGATATCCTGATTAGAAAGTGGAATAACTTCTTAAACATAACTCCTTTGGGATTTATTCAACTTCATGGTTACTCTCCACTGAATAATGGTTCCAAATCAATCTTCTTACATAATGATTCATCCTAGTTTGATTAGGAACTTGAAGAACTTGCCATATGTCCAAACAGGATAAACATGGATATCCTGATTAGAAAGTGGAATAACTTCTTAAACATAACTCCTTTGGGATTTATTCAACTTCATGGATAATCTCCATTGAATAATTGTTCTAGATCAACCTTCTTACATAGTGATTCATCTTGGTTTGTTTAGAAGCTTGAAGAACTTGCCATATGTCCAAACAGGCTAAACATGGATATCCTGATTAGAAAGTGGAATAACTTCTTAAACATAATACCTTTGGGATTTATTCAACTTCATGGATACTCTACACTGAATAATGGTTCCAAATAAAGCTTCTGACATAGTAAATCATCCTTGTTTGATTAGAAGCTTGCAGAACTTGCCATATGTCCAAACATGCTAAACATTGATATCCTGATTAGAAAATGGAATAACTTCTTAAACATAACTCCTTTGGGATTGATTCAACTTCATGGATACTCTCCGCTGAATAATGATTCCAAATGAACCTTCTTACATAGTGATTCATCTTGGTGTGTTTAGAAGCATGAAGAACTTGCCATATGCCCAAACAGGCTAAACATGGATATCTTGATTAGAAAGTGAAATAACTTCTTCAACATAACTCCTATTGGATTTATTCAACTTCATGAAAGACTATCCATTTATTAATGGTTCAAAATAAAGCTTTTTACATAGTGATTCATTCTGGTTTAATTAGAAGCTTGAAGAACTTGCCATATGTCCAAACATGCTAAACTTGGATATCCTGATTAGATAGTGGAATAACTTCTTAAACAAAACTCCTTTGGGATTTATTCAACTTCATGGATACTCTCCACTGAATAATGGTTCCAAATCAAGCTTCTTAAATAGTAATTCATCATGGTTTGATTAGAAGCTTGCAGAATTTGCCATATGTCAAAACAGGCTAAACATGGATATCCTGATTAGAAAGTAGAATAACTTCTTAAACATAAGTCCTTTGGGATTTATTCAACTTCATGGATACACTCCACTGAATAATGGTTCCAAATCAAGCTTCTTACATAGTGATTCATCCTGGTTTGATTAGAAGCTTTAAGAACTTGCCATATGTCCAAACAGGCTAAACATGGATACCCTAATTAGAAAGTGGAATAACTTCTTAAACTTAACTCCTTTGGGATTTATTAAACTTCATGGATACTCTCCACTGAATAATGGTTCCAAATCAATCTTCTTACATAGTGATTCATCCTGGTTTGATTAGGATCTTGAAGAACTTGCCATATGTCCAAAAAGGCTAAACATGGATATTCTGATTAGAAAGTGGAATAACTTCTAAAACATAACTGCTTTGGGATTTATTCAACTTCATGAATACTCTCCACTGAATAATAGTTCCAAATCAAGCTTCTTACATAGTGATTCATCCTTGTTTGATTAAAAGCTTGAAGAACTTGCCATATGTCCAAACAGGCTAAAATGGATATCCTGATTAGAAAGTGGAATAACTTCTTAAACATAACTCCTATGGGATTTATTTAACTTCATGAAAGACTCTCCATTTATTATTGTTTCCAAATCAAGCTTTTTACATAGTGTTTCATCGTGGTTTAATTAGAAGCTTGAAGAACTTGTCATATGTCCAAACAGGCTAAACATGGATATCCGGATTAGAAAGTGGAATAACTTCTTACACATAACTCCTTTGGGATTTATTCAACTTTATGGATACTCTCCACTGAATAATGGTTCCAAATCAAGATTCTTACATAGTAAATTATCTGGGTTTGATTAGAAGCTTGAAGAACTTGCCATATGTCCAATCAGGCTAAACATGGAAATCCTGATTAGAAAGTGAAATAACTTATTCAACATAACTCCAATGAGATTTATTCAAATTCATGAAAGACTCTCCACTTATTAATGGTTCCAAATCAAGCTTTTTACATAGTGATTCATCATGGTTTGATTAAAAGCTTGAAGAACTTGCTATATGTCCAAACATTCTAAACATGGATATCATGATTAGAAAGTGGAATAACTTCTTAAACATAACTCCTTTGGGATTTATTCAACTTCATGCTTACCCTCCACTGAATAATGGTTTTAAATCAAGCTTCTTACATAGTGATTCATCATGTTTTGATTAGGAGCTTGAAGAACTTGCCATATGTCCAAACATGCTAAACATGGATATCCAGATTAGAAAGTAGAATAACTTCTTAAACATAACTCCTTTGGGATTTATTCAACTTCATGGAGACTCTACACTGAAAAATGGTTCCAAATCAAGCTTTTACATAGTGATTCATCCTGGTTTGATTAAAAGCTTGAAGAACTTGCCATATGTCCAAACAAGCTAAACATGGATATCCTGATTAGAAAGTGGAATAACTTCTTAAACATAACACCTATGGGATTTATTTAACTTCATCAAAGAGTCTCCATTTATTATTGTTTCCAAATCAAGCTTTTTACATAGTGTTTCATCCTGGTTGAATTAGAAGCTTGAAGAACTTGTCATATGTCCAAACAGGCTAAACATGGATATCCTGATTAGAAAGTGGAATAACTTCTTACACATAACTCCTTTGGGATTTATTCAACCTTATGGATACTCTCCACTGAATAATGGTTCCAAATCAAGATTCTTACATAGTAAATTATCCGGGTTTGATTAGAAGCTTGAACAACTTGCCATATGTCCAATCAGGCTAAACATGGAAATCCTGATTAGAAAGTGAAATAACTTATTCAACATAACTCCAATGAGATTTATTCAAATTCATGAAAGATTCTCCACTTATTAATGGTTCCAAATCAAGCTTTTTACATAGTGATTCATCCTGGTTTGATTAGAAGCTTGAAGAACTTGCTATATGTCCAAACATGCTAAACATGGATATCGTGATTAGAAAGTGGAATAACTTCTTAAACATAACTCCTTTGGGATTTATTCAACTTCATGGATACTCTCCATTGAATAATGGTTCTAAATCAAGTTTCTTACATAGTGATTCATCCTGGTTTGATTAGAAGCTTGAAGAACTTGCCATATGTCCAAATAGGCTAAACATGGATATCCTGATTAGAAAGTGGAATAACTTATTAAACATAACTCTTATGAGATTTATTCAACTTCATGAAAGACTCTCCAAATATTAATGGTTCCAAATCAAGATTTTTACATAGTGATTCATCCTGGTTTGATTAGAAGCTTGAAGAACTTGAAATATGTCCAAACATGCTAAACATGGATATCGTGATTAGAAAATGGAATAACTTCTTAAACATAACTCCTTTGGGATTTATTCAACTTCATGGATACTCTCCACTGAATAATGGTTCAAAATCAAGCTTCTTATATAGTGATTCATCCTGGTTTGATTAGGAGCTTGAAGAACTTGTCATATGTCCAAACAGTCTAAACATGGATATCATGATTAGAAAGTGGAATAACTTATTAAACATAACTCCTATTAGATTTATTCAACTTCATGAAAGACTCTCCACATATTAATGGTTCCAAATCAAGCTTTTTATATAGTGATTCATCCTAGTTTGATTAGAAGCTTGAAGAACTTGCCATATGTCCAAACAGGCTAAACATGGATATCTTGATTAGAAAGTTGAATAACTTATTAAACATAACTCCTATGAGATTTATTTAACTTCATGAAAGACTCTCCACATATTAATGGGTCCAAATCAAGGTTTTTACATAGTGATTCATCCTGGTTTAATTAGAAGCCTAAAGAAATTGCCATATGTCCAAACAGGCTAAACATGGATATCCTGATTAGAAAGTGGAATAACTTCTTAAACATAACTCCTTTGGGATTTATTCAACTTCATGGATACTCTCGACTGAATAATGGTTCCAAATCTATTGTCTTACATATTGATTCATCCTGGTTTTATTAGGAGCTTGAAGAACTTGCTATATGTCCAAACAGGCTAAACATAGATATCCTGATTAGAAAGTGTAATAACTTCTTAAACAAAACTCCTTTGGGATTTATTCAACTTCCTGGATACTCTACAGTGAATAATGGTTCCAAATCAAGCTTCTTACATAGTGGTTCATCCTGGTTTGTATTAGAAGCTTGAAGAACTTGCCATATGTCCAAACATGCTAAACATGGATATCCTCATTAGAAAGTGGAATGACTTCTTAAACATAACTCCTATGAGATTTATTCAACTTCATGAAAGACTCTCCACTTATTAATGGTTCCAAATCAAGCTTTTAACATAGTGATTCATCCTGGTTTGATTAGAAGCTTGAAGAACTTGCTATATGTCCAAACATGCTAAACATGGATATAGTGATTAGAAAGTGGAATAATTTCTTAAACATAACTCCTTTGGGATTTATTCAACTTCATGGATACTCTCCAGTGAAAAATGGTTCCAAATCAAGCTTCTTACATACTGATTAATCCTGGTTTGATTAGGAGCTTGAAGAACTTGCCATATGTCCAAACAGGCTAAACATGGATATCTTGAATAGAAAGTGGAATAACTTCTTAAACATAACTCCTATGGGATTTATTCAACTTCATGAAAGACTCTCCACTTATTAATGGTTCCAAATCAAGCTTTTTACATAGTGACTCATCCTGGTTTGATTAGAAGCTTGAAGAACTTGCTATATGTCCAAACATGCTAAACATAGATATCGTGATTAGAAAGTGGAATAACTTCTTAAACATAACTCCTTTGGGATTTATTAAACTTCATGGATACTCTCCACTGAATAATGGTTCCAAATCAAGATTCTTACATAGTGATTCATCATGGTTTGATTAGAAGCTTGAAGAACTTGCCATATGTCCAAACAGGCTAAACATGGATATCATGATTAGAAAGTGGAATAACTTATTAAACATAACTCCTATGAGATTTATTCAACTTCATGAAAGACTCTCCACTTATTAATGGTTCAAATCAAGCTTTTTACATACTGATTCATCCCGGTTTGATTAGAAGCTTGAAGAACTTGCTAGATGTCCAAACATGCTAAACATGGATATCGTGATTAGAAAGTGGAATAACTTCTTAAACATAACTCCTTTGGGATTTATTCAACTTCATGAAAGACTCTCCATTGATTAATGGTTCCAAATCAAGATTTTTCCATAGTGATTCATCCTGGTTTGATTAGAAGCTTGAAGAACTTGCCATATGTCCAAACATGCTAAACATGGATATCCTGATTAGAAAGTGGAATAACTTCTAAAACATAACTCCTTTGAGATTTATTCAACTTCATGGTTACTCTCCACTGAATAATGGTTCCAAATCAATCTTCTTACATAATGATTCATCCTAGTTTGATTAGGAACTTGAAGAACTTGCCATATGTCCAAACATGATAAACATGGATATCCTGATTAGAAAGTGGAATAACTTCTTAAACATAACTCCTTTGGGATTTATTCAACTTCATGAATAATCTCCATTGAATGATTGTTCCAGATCAACCTTCTTACATAGTGATTCATCTTGGTTTGTTTAGAAGCTTGAAGAACTTGCCATATATCCAAACAGGCTAAACATGGATACCCTGATTAGAAAGTGGAATAACTTCTTAAACATAATACCTTTGGGATTTATTCAACTTCATGGATACTCTACACTGAATAATGGTTCCAAATAAAGCTTCTGACATAGTAAATCATCCTTGTTTGATTAGAAGCTTGCAGAACTTGCCATATGTCCAAACATGCTAAACATGGATATCCTGATTAGAAAATGGAATAACTTCTTAAACATAACTCCTTTGGGATTTATTCAACATTATGAATACTCTCCACTGAATAATGGTTCCAAATCAAGCTTCTTACATAGTGATTCATCATGGTTTGATTAGAAGCTTCAAGAACTTGCCATATGTCCAAGCAGGCTAAACATGGATATCCTGATTAGAAACTGGAATAACTTCTTAAAAATAACTCCTTTGGGAATGATTCAACTCATGGATACTCTCCACTGAATAATGGTTCCAGATGAACCTTCTTACATAGTGATTCATCTTGGTGTGTTTAGAAGCATGAAGAACTTGCCATATGCCCAAACAGGCTAAACATGGATATCTTGATTGGAAAGTGAAATAACTTCGTCAACATAACTCCTATGAGATTTATTCAACTTCATGAAAGACTATCCATTTATTAATGGTTCAAAATAAAGCTTTTTACATAGTGATTCATCCTGGTTTAATTAGAAGCTTGAAGAACTTGCCATATGTCCAAACATGCTAAACTTGGATATCCTGATTAGATAGTGGAATAACTTCTTAAACAAAACTCATTTGGGTATTATTAAACTTCATGGATACTCTCCACTGAATAATGGTTCCAAATCAAGATTCTTACATAGTGATTCATCATGGTTTGATTAGAAGCTTGAAGAACTTGCCATATGTCCAAACAGGCTAAACATGGATATCCTGATTAGAAAGTGGAATAACTTATTAAACATAACTCCTATGAGATTTATTCAACTTCATGAAAGACTCTCCACTTATTAATGGTTCAAATCAAGCTTTTTACATAGTGATTCATCCTGGTTTGATTAGAAGCTTGAAGAACTTGCTAGATGTCCAAACATGCTAAACATGGATATCGTGATTAGAAAGTGGAATAACTTCTTAAACATAACTCCTTTGGGATTTATTCAACTTCATGAATACTCTACACTGAATAATGGTTCCAAATCAAGCTTCTTACATAGTGATTCATCCTGGTTTGATTAGAAGCTTAAAGAACTTGCCATATGTCCAAACAGGCTAAACATGGATATCCTGATTAGAAAGTGGAATAACTTCTTACACATAACTCCTTTTGGATTTATTCAATTTTATGGATACTATCTACTGAATAATGGTTCCAAATCAAGATTCTGACATAGTAAATTATCTGGGTTTGATTAGAAGCTTGAAGAACTTGCCATACGTCCAATCAGGCTAAACATGGAAATCATGATTAGAAAGTGAAATAACTTATTCAACATAACTCCAATGAGATTTATTCAAATTCATGAAAGACTCTCCACCGAATAATGGTTCCAAATCAAGATTCTTACATAGTAAATTATCCGGGTTTGATTAGAAACTTGAAGAACTTGCCATATGTCCAATCAGGCTAAACATGGAAATCCTGATTAGAAAGTGAAATAACTTATTCAACATAACTCCAAAGAGATTTATTCAACTTCATGGATACTCTCCACTGAATAATGGTTACAAATCAAGCTTCTTACATACTGATTCATCCTGGTTTGATTAGGAGCTTGAAGAACTTGCCATATGTCCAAACATGCTAAACATGGATATCTTGAATAGAAAGTGGAATAACTTCTTCAACATAAATCCTATGGGATTAATTTGACTTCATGAAAGACTCTCCATTGATTAATGGTTCCAAATCAAGCTTTTTAAATAGTGATTCATCCTGGTTTGATTAGAAGCTTGAAGAACTTGCCATATGTCCAAACATGCTAAACATGGATATCCTGATTAGAAAGTGGAATAACTTCTTAAACATAACTCCTTTGAGATTTATTCAACTTCATGGTTACTCTCCACTGAATAATGGTTCCAAATC
>MU106865.1:65585-85966 GCA_012274485.2 Sinapis alba | reverse complement strand
CAAAACAAGCTTCTTACATAGTGATTCATCCTGGTTTGATTAGAAGCTTGCAGACTTTGCCATATGTCCAAACAGGCTAAACATGGATATCCTGATTAGAAAGTGGAATAACTTCTTAAACATAACTCCTTTGGGATTTATTCAACTTCATGGATACTCTCCACTGAATAATGGTTCCAAATCAATCTTCTTACATAGTTATTCATCCTGGTTTGAGTAGGAGCTTGAAGAACTTGCCATATGTCCAAATAGGCTAAACATGGATATCCTGATTAAAAAGTGGAATAACTTCTTAAACATAACTCCTTTGGGATTTATTCAACTTCATGGATACTCTCCACTGAATAATGGTTCCAAATCAAGCTTTTTACATAGTGATTCATCCGGGTTTGTTTAGAAGCTTGAAGAACTTGCCATATGTCCAAACATGCTAAACATGGATATCCTGGTTAGAAAGTTGAATAACTTCTTAAACATAACTCCTTTGGGATTCATTCAACTTTATGGATACTCTCCACTGAGTATTGGTTCCAAATCAATCTTCTTACATAGTGATTCATCCTAGTTTGATTAGAAGCTTGAAAAACTTGCCATATGTCCAAACAGGCTAAACATGGATATCCTGATTAGAAAGTGGAATAACTTCTTAAACATAACTCCTTTGGGATTTATTCAACTTCATGGATAATCTCCACTGAATAATGGTTCCAAATAAAGCCTCTTACATAGTGATTCATCCTAGTTTTATTAGAAGCTTGAAGAACTTACCATATGTCCAAACATGCTAAACATGGATATCCTAATTAGAAAGTGGAATAACTTCTTAAACATAACTCCTTTGGGATTGATTTAACTTCATGGATACTTTCCGCTGAATAATGATTCCAGATCAAGCTTATTACGTAGTGATTCATCTTGGTTTGTTTAGAAGCATGAAGAACTTGCCATATGTCCAAACAGGCTAAACATGGATATCGTGATTAGAAAGTGGAATAACTTCTTCAACATAACTCCTATGGGATTTATTCAACTTCATGAAAGACTTTCCATTGATTAATGGTTCCGAAACAAGCTTCTTACATAGTGATTCATCCTGGTTTGATTAGAAGCTTGAAAACTTTGCCATATGTCCAAACAGGCTAAACATGGATATCCTGATTAGAAAGTGGAATAACTTCTTAAACATAACTCCTTTGCGAATTATTCAACTTCATGGATACTCTCCACTGAATAATGGTTACAAATCAATCTTCTTACATAGTGATTCATCCTGGTTTGATTAGGAGCTTGAAGAACTTGCCATATGTCAAAACAGGCTAAACATGGATATCCTGATTAGAAAGTGGAATAACTTCTTAAACATAACTCCTTTCGGATTTATTCAACTTCATGGATACTCTCAACTGAATAATGGTTCCAAATAAAGATTCTTACATAGTGATTCATCCTAGTTTGATTAGAAGCTTGAAGAACTTGCCATATGTCCAAACATGCTAAACATGGATATCCTGGTTAGAAAGTGGAATAACTTCTTAAACATAACTCCTTTGGGATTGATTAAACTTCATGGATACTCTCCGCTTAATAATGATTCCAGATCAACCTTATTACGTAGTGATTCATCTTTGTTTGTTTAGAAGCATGAAGAACTTGCCATATGTCCAAACAGGCTAAACATTGATATCATGATTAGAAAGCGGAATAACTTCTTCAACATAACTCCTATGGGTTTTATTCAACTTCATGAAAGACTCTCCATTGATTAATGGTTCCAAAACAAGCTTCTTACATAGTGATTCATCCTGGTTTGATTAGAAGCTTGCAGACTTTGCCATATGTCCAAACAGGCTAAACATGGATATCCTGATTAGAAAGTGGAATAACTTCTTAAACATAACTCCTTTGGGATTTATTCGACTTCATGGATACTCTCCACTGAATAATGGTTCCAAATCAATCTTCTTACATAGTTATTCATCCTGGTTTGATTAGGAGCGTGAAGAACTTGCCATATATCCAAATAGGCTAAACATGGATATCCTGATTAAAAAGTGGAATAACTTCTTAAACATAACTCCTTTGGGATTTATTCAACTTCATGGATACTCTCCACTGAATAATGGTTCCAAATCAAGCTTCTTACATAGTGATTCATCCGGGTTTGATTAGAAGCTTGAAGAACTTGCCACATGTCCAAACATGCTAAACATGGATATCCTGGTTAGAAAGTTGAATAACTTCTTAAACATAAATCCTTTGGGATTCATTCAACTTTATGGATACTCTCCACTGAATAATGGTTCGAAATCAAGCTTCTTACATAGTGATTCATCCTAGTTTGATTAGAAGCTTGAAGAACTTGCCATATGTCCAAACAGGCTAAACATGGATATCCTGATTAGAAAGTGGAATAACTTCTTAAACATAACTCCTTTGGGATTTATTCAACTTCATGGATAATCTCCACTGAATAATGGTTCCAAATAAAGCCTCTTACATAGTGATTCATCCTAGTTTTATTAGAAGCTTGAAGAACTTGCCATATGTCCAAACATGCGAAACATGGATATCCTAATTAGAAAGTGGAATATCTTCTTAAACATAACTCCTTTGGGATTGATTCAACTTCATGGATACTCTCCGCTGAATAATGATTCCAGATCAAGCTTATTACGTAGTGATTCATCTTGGTTTGTTTAGAAGCATGAAGAACTTTCCATATGTCCAAAGAGGCTAAACATGGATATCGTGATTAGAAAGTGGAATAACTTCTTCAATATAACTCCTATGGGATTTATTCAACTTCATGAAAGACTTTCCATTGATTAATGGTTCCGAAACAAGCTTCTTACATAGTGATTCATCCTGGTTTGATTAGAAGCTTGAAAACTTTGCCATATGTCCAAACAGGCTAAACATGGATATCTTGATTAGAAAGTGGAATAACTTCTTAAACATAACTCCTTTGGGATTTATTCAACTTCATGGATACTCTCCACTGAATAATGGTTACAAATCAATCTTCTTACATAGTGATTCATCCTGGTTTGATTAGGAGATTGAAGAACTTGCCATATGTCCAAACAGGCTAAACATAGATATCTTGATTAGAAAGTGGAATAACTTCTTAAACATAACTCCTTTGGGATTTATTCAACTTCATGGATACTCTCCACTGAATAATGGTTCCAAATCAAGCTTCTTACATAGTGATTCATCCGGGTTTTATTAGAAGCTTGAAGAACTTGTTATATGTCCAAACATGCTAAACATGGATATCATGGTTAGAAAGTTAAATATCTTCTTAAACATATCTCCTTTAGGATTCATTCAATTTTATGGATAATCTCCACTGAATAATGGTTCCAAATCAAGCTTCATACGTAGTGATTCATCCTGGTTTGATTAGAAGCTTCAAGAACTTACCATATGTCCAAACATGCTAAACATGAATATCCGGATTAGAAAGTGGAATAACTTCTTAAACATAACTCCTTTGGGATTTATTCAACTTCATGGATACTCTCCACTGAATAATGGTTCCAAATCAAGCTTCTTACATAGTGATTCATCCGGGTTTGATTAGAAGCTTGAAGAACTTGCCATATGTCCAAACATGCTAAACATGGATATCATGGTTAGAAAGTTAAATATCTTCTTAAACATAACTCCTTTAGGATTCATTCAATTTTATGGATACTCTCCACTGAATAATGGTTCCAAATCAAGCTTCTTACGTAGTGATTCATCCTGGTTTGATTAGAAGCTTCAAGAACTTACCATATGTCCAAACAGGCTAAACATGAATATCCAGATTAGAAAGTGGAATAACTTTTTAAACATAACTCCTTTGGGATTTATTCAACTTCATGGATACTCTCCCCTGAATAATGGTTCCAAATCAAGCTCCTTACATAGTGATTCATCCGGGTTTGATTAGAAGCTTGAAGAATTTGCAATATGTCCAAAGATGCTAAACATGGATATCATGGTTAGAAAGTTAAATATCTTCTTAAACATAACTCCTTTGGGATTCATTCAATTTTATGGATACTCTCCACTGAATAATGGTTCCAAATCAAGCTTCTTACGTAGTGATTCATCCTGGTTTGATTAGAAGCTTCAAGAACTTACCATATGTCCAAACAGGCTAAACATGAATATCCAGATTAGAAAGTGGAATAACTTCTTAAACATAACTCCTTTGGGATTTATTCAACTTCATGGATATTCTCCACTGAATAATGGTTCCAAATAAAGCTTCTTACATAGTGATTCATCCTCGTTTGATTAGAAGCTACAAGAACTTGCCATATGTCCAAACATGCTAAACATGGATATCCTGATTAGAAAGTGGAATAACTTCTTAAACATAACTCCTTTGGGATTATTCAACTTCATGGATACTCTCCGCTGAATAATGATTCCAGATCAAGCTTATTACGAAGTGTTTATCTTGGTTTGTTTAGAAGCATGAAGAACTTGCCATATGTCCAAACAGGCTAAACATGGATATCCTGATTAGAAATTGGAATAACTTCTTCAACATAACTCCTATGGGATTTATTCAATTTCATGAAAGACTCTCCATTGATTAATGGTTCCAAAACAATATTCTTATATAGTGATTCATCCTGGTTAGATTAGAAGCTTGCAGACTTTGCCATATGTCCAAACAGGCTAAACATGGATATCCTGATTAGAAAGTGGAATAACTTCTTAAACATAACTCCTTTGGGATTTATTCAACTTCATTGATACTCTTCACTGAATAATGGTTCCAAATCAATCTTTTTACATAGTGATTCATCCTGGTTTGATTAGGAGCTTGAAGAACTTGCCATATGTCCAAACATGCTAAACATGGATATCCTGATTAGAAAGTGGAATAACTTCTTAAACATAACTCCTTTGGGATATATTCAACTTCATGGATACTCTCCACTGAATAATGGTTCCAAATCAAGCTTCTTACATAGTGATTCATCCGGGTTTGATTAGAAGCTTGAAGAACTTGCCATATGTCCAAACAAGCTAAACATGGATATCCTGGTTAGAAAGTTGAATAACTTCTTAAACATAACTCCTTTGGAATTGATTCAACTTCATGGATACTCTCCGCTGAATAATGATTCCAACTCAAGCTTATTACGTAGTGATTCATCTTGGTTTGTTTAGAAGCATGAAGAACTTGCCTTATGTCCAAACAGGCTAAACATGGATATCTTGATTAGAAAGTGGAATAACTTCTTCAACATAACTCCTATGGGATTTATTAAACTTGATGAAAGACTCTCCATTGATTAATGGTTCCTAAACAAGATTCTTTCATTGTGATTCATCTTGGTTTGATTAGAAGCTTGCAGACTTTGCCATATGTCCAAACTGGCTAAAGATGGATATCCTGATTAGAAAGTGCAATAACTTCTTAAACATAACTCCTTTGGGATTTATTCAACTTCATGGATACTCTCCACTGAATAATGGTTACAAATCAATCTTTATACATAGTGATTCATCCTGGTTTGATTA
Organism: Sinapis alba; assembly: GCA_012274485.2. Taxonomy (NCBI): domain Eukaryota; kingdom Viridiplantae; phylum Streptophyta; class Magnoliopsida; order Brassicales; family Brassicaceae; genus Sinapis; species Sinapis alba. The sequence continues at coordinate 80,434 of MU106865.1, read as the reverse complement.
GGAGCTTGAAGAACTTGCCATATGTCCAAACAGGCTAAACATGGATATCTTGATTAGAAAGTGGAATAACTTCTTAAACATAATTCCTTTGGGATTTATTCAACTTCATGGATACTCTCCACTGAATAATGGTTCCAAATCAAGCTTCTTACATAGTGATTCATCCAGGTTTGATTAGAAGCTTGAAGAACTTGCCATATGTCCAAACATGCTAAACATGGATATCCTGGTTAGAAAGTTGAGTATCTTCTTAAACATAACTCCTTTGGGATTCATTCAACTTTATGGATACTCTCCACTGAATAATGGTTCCAAATCAAGCTTCTTATGTAGTGATTCATCCTGGTTTGATTAGAAGCTTCAAGAACTTACCATATGTCCAAACAGGCTAAACACAAATATCCTGACTATAAAGTGGAATAACTTCTTAAACATAACTCCTTTGATATTGTTACAACGTCATGGATACTCTCGACTGAATAATGGTTCCAAATCAAGCTTCTTACATAGTGTTTCATCCTGGTTTGATTAGAAGCTACAAGAACTTGCCATATGTCCAAACATGCTAAACATGGATATCTTGATTAGAGAGTGGAATAACTTCTTAAACATAACTTTTTGGGATTGATTCAACTTCATGTATACTCCCCACTGAATAATGGTTCCAGATCAAGCTTCTTACATAGTGATTCATCTTGGTTTGTTTAGAAGCATGAAGAATTTGCCATATGTCCAAAAAGGCTAAACATGAGATTAGAAAGTGGAATAACTTCTTCAACATAACTCCTATGGGATTTATTCAACTTCATGAAAGAATCTCAATTTATTAATGGTTCGAAATAAAGCTTTTAACATAGTGATTCATCTTGGTTTGATTAGAAGCTTGAAGAACTTGACATATGTGCAAACAGGCTAAACATGGATATCTAGATTAGAAAGTGGAATAACTTCTTTAACATTAATCCTTTGGGATTTATTCAAGTTCATGGATACTATCCACTGAATAATGGTTCCAAATCAAGATTCTCACATAGTGATTCATCCTAGTTTGATTAGAAGCTTGAAGAACTTGCCATATGTCCAAACAGGCTAAACATGGATATCTGGATTAGAAAGTGGAATAACTTCTTAAACTTAACTCCTTTGGGATTTATTCAACTTCATGGATACTCTCCACTGAATAATGGTTCCAGATCAAGCTTCTTACATAGTGATTCGTCTTGGTTTGTTTAGATATGAAGCAATCCATCTTTTATTCTATCTCTAGTTCTCTCTTGACGGCTCTCTTGTTGTCTCGTGTGTTCTAGAGTTTTGTTAGTGTGTCATATCTAACAAATCCCTTAAGATTTTCTATCTCGGTGTGTCATATCCGATCTAGTCACTTAGGAGTATCAAGAAGCCTTTCCGCAGCCTCTTGTGTCACCATTCGATTCACATACCTTGAAGAACTTGAATCCTTGATTCGTTCTTGCAAGGATCTATCCCATACCATCCAGAGAAACATCCTAGGAGTACATTAAGTGCTATCAGAGCAACTCTGGAAGGGGAGTTCTCGTTTTCTATTGTTTGTTGATTCATCTTTTCATCTTGTTTCACGAAACCATTGTTAGATTTGTATTTTGTTGTGTGTTGTTGTTTATTGTAATCACTCTCGTGTTTATTGTTCATGGATCTCTACTTGTTTGTGTGTTGAAATCATTGATCTAGGTGTTTGTGTTTAGACCCTTTGAAAATCATTTATCTCTTGATCTAGTTGTTTGCGGATTTGTTGTTCTTATTAGGCTATCAACTAAATTGATTTCATATATTGCTAGTGAGTTTAATCTTGTGTGTTTTATTTGTGTTGGAACTCCTTACTGGTGGATTTCGTCTTTGTTTCAGGTACCAATGGGTAATGTCACGGATGAAGAAGCAGAGCTAGTAAGAAAGAACAAGTTGTTGATGGAAGCCATGACTGCTCAACTTAATCAGACTATGCTAACCAATATGACCGAGATGATGAAGGATAGTCTGAAAGAAATCCGTGAAGAGATTAGACAAGCTACTAGTCAAGGACATGGTCATGAGATTAGAAGAAACAGACGTACTCATACCCAACAAGAGCATGCTGGATCTCAAGAAACTGACAACTACTATGAGCGAGACCGAGCTGAAAGAAGTGGGTTTTCTTCATCTTCTAGAGGTAGTAGGAGAAGGCAGAGGCGTGAACCCGAAGGAAGGAGACCTCACCGTGATGAACTTGCTGGTTTAAAACTCAAAATCCCTCCATTCCATGGCAAAGTTGATCCGGATGCGTACCTTGAATGGGAGAAGAAGATAGAGCTTGTATTCAATTGTCAACACTACACCAATGCTCAAAGGATTCAAATTGCCGCAACTGAGTTCTATGACTATGCCTTGAGTTGGTGGGATCAGCTAGTGACTACTAGAAGACTTAATCAAGAATATCCGGTTGAATCATGGCATGAAATGAAGTCTCTTATGCGAAAACGGTTTGTTCCAACCCACTATCACCGTGATCTTCATCAAAGGTTGAGAAGACTCACCCAAGGATCAAGGACAGTAGAGGAATACTATCAAGACATGGAGCTACTGATGTTGAGAGCTGGTGTCTCGGAAGATAGAGAAGCTACTATGGCAAGGTTTCTTGGAGGACTTAACCGTGAGATACAAGATAGTGTGGAGATGCAGCATTATGTTGAGATAGAGGAAATGTTGCACAAAGCTATTCTAGTGGAGCAACAACTTAAGAGGAAGCATCACTCGCGAGGAAGCTATGGAATTGCTAAGCATCAACCATTTAAAGAAGAGAAGCTGAATCATTTGAAAGATAACAAGATTCAACCTAAAGAAGAGACTAAACCCCTCAGTATTTTCAATAAGGATAAGGTAAAGACTGAAGGCAGTACTTCAAGGGCTAGAGATGTCAAATGCTTCAAGTGTCAAGGGCGTGGACATTATGCCAACGAGTGTACCAACAAAAGAGTCATGATCCTTCTTGAGAATGGAGAGTATGAGTCTGAGGATGACAAGGCAAGGACTGACCCTGATCTATCTGAAGAAGAAAGTGAAGTAGAACCAGTGAAAGGAAGGTTGATGGTTGCGAGAAGGATTTTGAATCTCCAAAGCAAGGCCGAGGAACTAGAGCAACGAGAAAACCTATTCTACACAAGGGGCCTAGTCCAAGGGAAGGTTTGTAGTATCATCGTGGATGGAGGAAGTTGTGTCAATGCAGCTAGTGAAACCATGGTTACAAAGTTGGGTCTACAAGTTAGAAAGCATCCAAGACCATACCGACTACAATGGCTCAATGAAGAAGGAGAGATGCGAGTGTCTAATCAAGTTATGGTCCCTATTGCTATTGGGAGATATGAGGATGAGATCCTTTGTGATGTGTTACCCATGGAGGCTGGACATATACTTCTTGGACGACCTTGGCAATCTGATAGGAGAGTAATCCATGATGGATATTCCAACAAACATTCTTTTGAGTTCAAGGGCAAGAAGACTGTCTTGGTTCCTTTGACGCCTAAGGAGGTTCAACAAGATCAGATACAACTCCAAAAGAAGAAGGAGATTGATCTCAAACCTTCATCAAACAAGCAACAAAGCTTCTATGCCAAAACGGGTGATATCAAAAGAACTCTTTATACTAAACAAACTATAATCTTACTTGTTTCTAAGGAATCAATCTCAAGCTTGACTAATCTTGAACCGGTATATCCGAGTGAGATTGAATCTCTTTTGCAGGAGTACAAAGATGTTTTTCCAGAAGAGAACCCTATAGGTCTTCCACCTATCCGTGGGATTGAGCATCAAATAGACTTTGTTCCCGGATCATCTCTTCCTAATCGTCCTGCCTATAGAACTAATCCAGTAGAAACAAAGGAGTTGCAAAGACAAGTTGAGGAACTAATGGAGAAGGGGCATATTCGTGAGAGCATGAGTCCTTGTGCTGTTCCTGTCTTACTTGTACCAAAGAAGGATGGTAGCTGGAGGATGTGTGTGGATTGTAGAGCTATCAACAATATCACGGTGAAGTATCGACACCCTATTCCTAGATTAGATGATATGCTTGATGAATTACATGGTTCTTGCATCTTTTCTAAGATTGATCTTAAGAGTGGTTATCATCAAATTAGGATGAAAGAAGGAGATGAATGGAAAACTGCATTTAAAACTAAACATGGTTTGTATGAATGGCTTGTAATGCCTTTCGGATTGACTAATGCACCTAGTACATTCATGAGATTGATGAATCATGTTCTTAGATCATTCATTGGTGTCTTTGTGGTGGTATACTTTGATGACATTCTTGTGTATAGCCAGTGTTATGAGGATCATATAGAACATCTTAGGGCTGTGCTTGATGTCTTGAGAAAGGAAGAGCTCTATGCTAACTTGAAAAAGTGTACTTTTGGTACGGATAACTTGGTCTTCCTAGGTTTTTTTGTGAGTGCAGATGGTGTTAAGGTGGACCAAGAAAAGATCAAAGCTATTAAAGACTGGCCGAGTCCTACCAATGTGAGTGAAGTAAGGAGTTTCCATGGACTTGCCGGGTTCTATAGGAGATTTGTACGAGATTTCAGTACCATAGCAGCTCCCTTGACTGAAGTAATAAAAAAAGATGTAAGATTCAAGTGGGGAGACACACAAGAAGCCGCATTTCAATGCCTGAAAGAGAAGCTTACTAACTCTCCTTTACTCACTCTTCGTGATTTCAATAAAACTTTTGAGATTGAATGTGATGCCTCAGGGATTGGTATTGGTGCTGTATTGATGCAGGAGAAAAGACCCATAGCATACTTCAGTGAGAACCTTGGAGGAGCAACTCTTAACTATGCTACTTATGATAAAGAGTTGTATGCTTTGGTGAGAGGTTTGCAAACTTGGCAGCACTATCTATGGCCCAAGGAGTTTGTTATACACGCGGATCATGAATCTCTCAAGTATCTTAAGGGCCAAAACAAGCTAAGTAAAAGACATGCTCGGTGGGTTGAGTTTATAGAAACCTTTCCTTATGTAATCAAATACAAACAAGGTAAGGAAAATATTGTTGCTGATGCACTATCACGAAGGTATGTTCTTTTAAACACTCTTGATGCTAAACTTTTGGGTTTTGAAAGAATTAAGGAAATGTATGATTCTGATTCTGATTTCAAGGATGCATATAGGTCATGTGAGAAGTTTGCTGTTGGACACTACTTTAGACAGGATGGATTTCTTTTCTATTATAATCGTCTATGTGTTCCTAACTGTTCTTTGAGAGATTTATTTGTCAGGGAATCCCATGGAGGAAGTCTTATGGGACATTTTGGTGTTGCTAAAACTCTTAAAGTCTTGCAGGATCATTTCTTTTGGCCACGCATGAAGAGAGATGTGGAAAGAATCTGGGAGAGATGCGCAACATGTAAGCAAGCAAAGTCAAAGGTTCAGTCACATGGTTTGTATACTCCTTTACCTATTCCGCATCATCCTTGGAATGATATCTCTATGGACTTCATTGTTGGCTTGCCTAGAACTAGAACCGGAAAGGATTCAATCTTTGTTGTTGTTGATAGGTTTTCCAAAATGGCTCATTTTATAGCTTGCCACAAGACTAATGATGCTTTGAATGTTGCTAACTTGTTCTTTAAAGAGATTGTGCGTTTACATGGCATGCCTAGGACTATAGTGTCTGATAGAGACACTAAGTTTCTTAGTTATTTTTGGAAGACTCTTTGGTCTAAGCTAGGTACTAAGCTCTTGTTCTCTACTACATGTCATCCACAAACTGATGGGCAGACTGAAGTAGTCAATAGAACACTAGGAACACTCTTGCGTGCATTCATAAAGAAAAATTTGAAATCATGGGAAGATTGTTTACTTCATTGTGAATATGCATATAATCATGCTATGCATTCTGCTTCTAAGTTTTATCCTTTTGAAATTGTTTATGGGTTCAATCCCATCTCTCCTTTGGATCTTATACCTTTACCTGAGTGTGACAGAGTTAGTATTGATGGCAAAAAGAAGGCTGAGATGGTGAAACAACTTCATGAGCAAGCAAGGCTCAATATTGAAAAGAAAACCAAGCAATATGTTAAGCATGCTAACAAAGGAAGGCGTGAAATGATCTTTGAAGTGGGTGATCAGGTTTGGGTTCACTTAAGGAAAGAGAGGTTTTCTAATGAAAGGAAGTCTAAGCTGATGCCGCGGATTGATAGACCTTTTGAGGTCATAAAGAAGATCAGCAACAATGCCTACAAACTAGACTTGCAAGGTAAGTATGATGTGAGTAATAGCTTCAATGTTACTGACTTGATTCCTTTTGTGGCAGATGAACCAGATTTGAGGACAAATCCTTTTCAAGAGGGAGGGGATGATATGATCATGGACCAGCTAGTTGATAAAGACTTGGAAATTAAAGACAAAGATGATCTAGCTATTCACAAAGGACCAATGACTCGTTCACAAACCAAGAAACTTGAGGAAGCTATTGGGAAAGTACTTAAAGAGTTCATGGAAGCATGAAGAAAGTCTTGGAGATGGTTTTCTCAGCCGAGACATACTTATTACCATTCAAGCCATTCCATCTCCAAGCTGATCATCATCTAGGCAAGGGTTCTTGTGTGTGCTCTTTTTCCCTTGATTAGTTTTGTCCCACTGGGTTTTCTAATCAAGGTTTTTAACGAGACCATGAGTTCCCTTACACATATCCTAGTTTGATGCATCATAGTTTATCTCGGTTATACATTTTGGACCAACCTTATTGGTTTACTTTATGTTATGTTTTAGACTATGGTCTTTATGTTATTTTCTTTTCGAGACTAAGGAGCGTGTTCCTTACTCTCTCTCTCTATATATGTCTCGACCAAACCCTAATGAAGCAATCCATCTTTTATTCTATCTCTAGTTCTCTCTTGACGGCTCTCTTGTTGTCTCGTGTGTTCTAGAGTTTTGTTAGTGTGTCATATCTAACAAATCCCTTAAGAGTGTCTATCTCGGTGTGTCATATTCGATCTAGTCACTTAGGAGTATCAAGAAGCCTTTCCGCAGCCTCTTGTGTCACCATTCGATTCACATACCTTGAAGAACTTGAATCCTTGATTCGTTCTTGCAAGGATCTATCCCATACCATCCAGAGAAACATCCTAGGAGTACATTACAAGCTTCTTACATAGTAATTCATCCTGGTTTGATTACAAGCTTGCAGAACTTGCCATATGTCAAAACAGGCTAAACATGGATATCCTGAGTAGAAAGTGGAATAACTTCTTCAACATAACTCCTTTGAGATTTATTCAACTTCATGGATACTCTCCACTGAATAATGGTTCCAAATCAAGCTTCTTACATAGTGATTCATCATGGTTTGATTAGAAGCTTCAAGAACTTGTCATATGTCCAAACAGGCTAAACATGGATATCCTGATTAGAAAGTGGAATAACTTCTTAAACATAACTTCTTTGGGATTGATTCAACTTCATGGATACTCTCCACTGAATAATGCTTCCAAATCAAGCTTCTTACATAGTGATTCATCCTGGTTTGATTAGGAGCTTGAAGAACTTGCCATATGTCCAAAGAGGCTAAACATGGATACTCTGATTAGAAAGTGGAATAACTTCTTAAACATAACTCCTTTGAGATTTATTCAACTTCATGGATACTCTCCACCTAATAATGGTTCCAAATCAAGCTTGTTACATAGTGACTCATCCTAGTTTGATTAGAAGCTTGAAGAACTTGCCATATGTCCAAACATGCTAAACATCGGTATCCTGGTTAGAAAGTTGAATAACTTCTTAAACATAACTCCTTGGGGATTCATTAAACTTTATGGATACTCTCCACTGAATAATGGTTCCAAATCAAGCTTCTTACGTAGTGATTCATCCTGGTTTGATTAGAAGCTTCAAGAACTTACCATATGTCCAAACAGGCTAAACATGAATATCCTGATTAAAAAGTGGAATACTTTTTAAACATAACTCCTTTGGGATTTATTCAACTTCATGGATACTCTACACTGAATAATGGTTCCAAATCAAGCTTCTTACATAGTGATTCATCCTAGTTTGATTAGAAGCTTGATGAACTTGCCATATGTCCAAACAAGCTAAACATGGATATCCGGATTAGAAAGTGAAATAACTTCTTAAACATAACTCCTGTGGGGTTTATTCAACTTTATGGATACTCTCCACTTAATAGTGGTTCCAAATCAAGCTTCTTACGTAGTGATTCATCCTGGTTTGATTAGAAGCTTCAAGAACTTACCATATGTCCAAACATGCTAAACATGAATATCCTGATTAGAAAGTGGAATAACTTCTTAAACATAACTCCTTTGGGATTGATTCAACTTCATGGATACTCTCCACTGAATAATAGTTCGAGATCAAGCTTATTACATAGTGATTCATCTTTGTTTTTTTAGAGGTATGAAGAAATTGCCATATGTCCAAACACGCTAAACATGGATATCCTGATTAGAAAGTGGAATAACTTCTTCAAAATAACTCCTATGAGATTTATTCAACATCATGAAAGACTCTCCATTGAATAATGGTTCCAAATAAAGCTTTTTACATAGTGATTCATCCTGGTTTGATTAGAAGGTTGAAGAACTTGCCATATGTCCAAATAGGCTAAACATGGATATCCTGATTAGAAAGTGGAATAACTTCTTAAACATAATTCCTTTGGGATTTATTCAACTTCATGGATAATCTCCACTGAATAATTGTTCCAAATCAAGCTTCTTACATAGTGATTCATTATGGTTTGATTAGAAGCTTCAAGAACTTGTCATATGTCCAAACAGGCTAAACATGGATATCCTGATTAGAAAGTGGAATAACTTCTTAAACATAACTCCTTTGGGATTGATTCAACTTCATGGATACTCTCCACTGAATAATACTTCCAAATCAAGCTTCTTACATAGTAATTCATCCTGGTTTGATTAGAAGCTTGCAGAACTTGCCATATGTCAAAACAGGCTAAACATGGATATCCTGATTAGAAAGTGGAATAACTTCTTAAACATAACTCCTTTGGGATTTATTCAACTTCATGGATACTCTCCACCTAATAATGGTTCCAAATCAAGCTTGTTACATAGTGACTCATCCTAGTTTGATTAGAAGCTTGAAGAACTTGCCATATGTCCAAACATGCTAAACATCGGTATCCTGGTTAGAAAGTGGAATAACTTCTTAAACATAACACCTTTGGGAGTCATTAAACTTTATGGATACTCTCCACTGAATAATGGTTCCATATCAATCTTCTTACGTAGTGATTCATCCTGGTTTGATTAGAAGCTTCAAGAACTTACCATATGTCCAAACAGGCTAAGCATGAATATCCTGATTAAAAAGTGGAATAACTTTTTAAACATAACTCCTTTGGGATTGATTCAACTTCATGGATACTCTACACTGAATAATGGTTCCAAATCAAGTTTCTTACATAGTGATTCATCCTAGTTTGATTAGAAGCTTGATGAACTTGCCATATGTCCAAACAAGCTAAACATGGATATCCTGATTAGAAAGTGGAATAACTTCTTAAACATAACTCCTGTGGGGTTTATTCAACTTTATGGATACTTTCCACTTAATAGTGGTTCCAAATCAAGCTTCTTACGTAGTGATTCATCCTGGTTTGATTAGAAACTTCAAGAACTTACCATATGTCCAAACAGGCTAAACATGAATATCCTGATTAGAAAGTGGAATAACTTCTTAAACATAACTCCTTTGGGATTGATTCAACTTCATGGATACTCTCCACTGAATAATAGTTCGAGATCAAGCTTATTACATAGTGATTCATCCGGGTTTGATTAGAAGCTTAAAGAACTTGCCATATGTCCAAACAAGCTAAACATGGATATCCTGATTAGAAAGTGGAATAACTTCTTAAACATAACTCCTTAGGGATTTATTCAACTTCATGGATACTCTCTACTGAATATTGGTTCCAAATCAATCTTCTTACATAGTGATTCATCCTGGTTTGATTAGGAGCTTGAAGAACTTGTCATATGTCCAAACAGGCTAAACATTGATATCCTGGTTAGAAAGTGCAATAACTTCTTAAACATAACTCCTTTGGGATTTAATCAACTTTATGGATACTCTTAACTGAATAATGGTTCCAAATCAAGCATCTTACATAGTGGTTCATCCGGGTTTGATTAGAAGCTTGATGAACTTGCCATATGTCCAAACAGACTTAACATGGATATCCTGATTAAAAAGTGGAATAACTTCTTAAACATAACTCCTATGGGATTTATTTATCTTCATGAAAGACTCTCCATTGATTAATGGTTCCAAATCAAGTTTTTTACATAGTGATTCATCCTGGTTTGATTAGAAGCTTGAAGAACTTGCCATATGTCCAAACAGGCTAAACATGGATATCCTTATTGTTGAGATGAAGATCAAGAGTGAAGAAATGAAGCTTTGGAGTTTTTACCATTTTACCACAGTAACTTTGGAGTTACCACAGTAACTATGGGTTTTACCATTTCTGGATGAAAGTAACTAAGTAAGAGCTTGGGAAGTTACTTTGCATCCCCCTTGGTAAGGAATCACGTCTAGGAGGAGTATGGATAAGGTTTGGCCTCAGCTGGAAAGGTAAAGCCACTTTACAGCCTGTACAAGCATGTGAAGCCTCTCAGCCAAGTATTTCAAACCAGGGTGTCCAGCTAGCTTTGACTACACATGCTTGAGTCCAATTTCGTGGATATACCTTTGCAAACTCTATATTATTGTAATATGACTTGACAAATGAATACAATAGAGTTTTGAGTCTCTCTCTCTCTAGAATCTCTTTATTCTCTTAATCTATCTATTCTTTACTCTGATTATCTCTGATTAGTATTAAACACACTATAAAACACAAAAGTGTTTATGGTATCAGAGCCAGGTTGCTCAAAAAGGGGGGTGAGTGTGATTTCTTTTTCGCAAATCTGGGTTTTTTCTTGGTGTTCTTGAGTGTTCTTGGTGTTCTTGGGTTCTGTCCTTCTGTCGCTGGGTTTGTTTAGGTTTCTCTGATGGAAACAAATGATCTCAGAATGGAAATGAAGCACAGATCTAGTATTCCAGTGAAGCTTGGAGAGGAAAACGATGGGGTTTGGTCCATATGGGTGAAGACAGCTTTGGGGAGTTGTGTGTTGTGGTGTAGTCATGTAAAGGGGAAACCTTTAAGAGAAATGACTACAGCAGAAGGTCAGGCAAGGAGTCTGAGGGATGTAGACAGAGTTGTTGAAGAAAACAATACAAGGTGTTAGATTGAAACAGCTCATGGGAGTAGATCCAATCTGATGAAGGTCTTTGAAGTCAAGAGGGATAACATAGACTTGAGAAGAGGAAAGGAAGAGCTCCATCAGCTTGTTGGAAAGCTGAAATATTTATGGTTGGAATTGGATGTGTTGAGACCAAGCACATCAGATCCAAGAGTGATTCAAGAGAGGCTGGAGCAAGATGTAGTCTTGAGTCTTCTAGTGAGTCTAAACTCATCATATGGTCAGCTCATTAGACAGATTATCAAAGATGATGAGCGACTGGATATGGATGGTATATGTGCTCTTGTTCAGCAAGCTTATGAGGTGTGTGAGAAGACAAGAAACCTACTTGGATAAGGGATGGTGCAAGGTGCAAGAAGGGAAGGTTGAGAAAACTTTCCAAGACTTGGATCAGGATGGGAAAGATTCGGATGAAGAGCACACAGTCTTGTCACTTAGAGAACAGTATGGAGGCAAAAATGATCAAGGATGTTGGGAAAGAATACAATGGAGTTTTGAGTCTCTCTCTCTCTAGAATCTCTTTATTCTCTGATTAGTATTAAACACACTCTAAAACACAAAAGAGTTTACTGATTAGAAAGTGGAATAACTTCTTAAACATAACTCCTTTGGGATTTATTCAACTTCATGGATACTCTCCACTGAATAATGGTTCCAAATAAATCTTCTTACATAGTGATTCATTATGGTTTGATTAGGAGCTTGAAGAACTTGCCATATGTCCAAACAGGCTAAACATGTATATCATGATTAGAAAGTGGAATAACTTCTTAAACATAACTCCTTTGCGATTTATTCAACTTCATGGATACTCTCCACTGAATACTGGTTCCACAGCAAGCTTGTTACATAGTGATTCATCCTAGTTTGATTAGAAGCTTGAAGAACTTGTCATATGTCCAAACATGCTAAACATGGATATCCTGGTTAGAAAGTGGAATAACTTCTTAAACATAACTCCTTTGGGATTCATTCAACTTTATGGATACTCTCAACTGAATAATGGTTCCAAATCAAGCTTCTTACGTAGTGATTCATCCTGGTTTGATTAGAAGCTTCAAGAACTTACCATATGTCCAAACAGGCTAAACGTGGATATCCTGATTAAAAAGTGGAATAACTTCTTAAACATAACTCCTTTGAGATTGATACAACTTCATGGATACTCTCCACTGAATAATGGTTCCAAATAAAGCTTCTTACATAGTGATTCATCCTGGTTTGATTAGAAGCTACAAGAACTTGCCATATGTCCAAACAGGCTAAACATGGATATCCTAATTAGAAAGTGGAATAACTACTTCAACATAACTCCTATGGGATTTATTCTACTTCATGAAAGAATCTCCATTTATTAATGGTTCCAAATAAAGCTTTTTACATAGTGATTCATCTTGGTTTGATTAGAAGCTTGAAGAACTTGCCATATGTCCAAACAAGCTAAACATGGATATCCGGATTAGAAAGTGGAATAACTTCTTAAACATAACTCCTTTGGGATTTATTCAACTTCATGGATACTCTCCACTGAATAACGGTTCCAAATCAAGCTTCTTACATAGTAATTCATCCTGGTTTGATTAGAAGCTTGCAGAACTTGCCATATGTCAACACAGGCTAAACATGGATATCCCGATTAGAAAGTGGAATAACTTCATGAACATAACTCCTTTGGGATTTATTCAACTTCATGGATACTCTCCACTGAATAATGGTTCCAAATCAAGCTTCTTACATAGTGATTCATCCTGGTTTTATTAGAAGCTTCAAGAACTTGCCATATGTCCAAACAAGCTAAACATGGATATTCTGATTAGAAAGTGGAATAACTTCTTAAACATAACTCCTTTGGGATTGATTCAACTTCATGGATACTCTCCACTGAATAATGGTTCCAAATCAAGCTTCTTACATAGTAAATCATCCTGGTTTGATTAGAAGCTTGCAGAACTTGCCATATGTCAAAACAGGCTAAACATAGATATCCTGATTAGAAAGTGGAATAACTTCTTAAACATAACTCCTTTGGGATTTATTCAACTTCATGGATACTCTCCACTGAATAATTTTTCCAAATAAAGCTTCTTACATAGTGATTCATCCTTGTTTGATTAGAAGCTTCAGGAACTTGCCATATGTCTAAACATGCTAAACATGGATATCCTGATTAGAAAGTGGAATAACTTCTCAAACATAAATCCTTTTGGATTGATTCAAATTCATGGATACTCTCCACTGAATAATGGTTCCATATCAAGATTCTTACATAGTGATTCACCTTGGTTTGTTTTGAAGCTTGCATAACTTGCCATATGTCAAAACAGGCTAAACATGGATATCCTGATTAGAAAGTGGAATAAATTCTTAAACATAAATCCTTTCGGATTGATTCAACTTCATGGATATTCTCCACTGAATAATGGTTCCAAATCAAGCTTCTTACATAGTAATTCAACCTGGTTTGATTAGAAGCTTGCATAACTTGCCATATGTCAAAACAGTCTAAACATGGATATCCTGATTAGAAAGTGGAATAACTTCTTAAACATAAATCCTTTGGGATTGATTCAACTTCATGGATATTCTCCACTGAATAATTGTTCCAAATCAAGCTTCTTACATAGTGATTCATCCTGGTTTGATTAGAAGCTTCAAGAATTTGCCATATGTCCAAACAGGCTAAACATGGATATCCTTATTAGAAAGTGGAATAACTTCTTAAACATAACTCCTTTGGATTGATTCAACTTCATGGATACTCTCCATTGAATAATGGTTCCATATCAAGCTTCTTACATAGTGATTCATCTTGGTTTGTTTAGAAGCATGAAGAACTTGTCATATGTCCAAACATGCTAAACATGAATATCCTGATTAGAAAGTGGAATAACTTCTTAAACATAACTCCTTTGGGATTGATTCAACTTCATGGATACTCTACACTGAATAATGGTTCCAGATTAACCTTCTTGCATAGTGATTCATCTTGTTTTGTTTAGAAGCATGAAGAACTTGCCATATGTCAAAACAGGCTAAACATGGATATCCTGATTAGAAAGTGGAATAACTTCTTAAACATAACTTCTTAAACATAACTCCTTTGAGATTTATTCAACTTCATGGATACTATCCACTGAATAATGGTTCCAAATCAAGGTTTTTACATAGTGATTCATCCGGGTTTGATTAGAAGCTTGAAGAACTTGCCATATGTCCAAACAGGCTAAACATGGATATACTTGCTAGAAAGTTGAATAACTTCTTAAACATAACTCCTTTGGGATTAATTCAACTTTATGGATACTCTCCACTGAATAATGGTTCCAAATAAGCTTCTTGCGTAGTGATTCATCCTTGTTTGATTAGAAGCTTCAAGAAATTACTATATGTCCAAACAGGCTAAACATGAATATCCTGATTAGAAAGTGGAATAACTTCTTAAACATAACTCCTTTGAGATTGATACAACTTCATGGATAGTCTCCACTGAATAATGGTTCCAAATCAAGCTTCTCACATAGTGATTCATCCTGGTTTGATTAG
>MU106865.1:4055-34917 GCA_012274485.2 Sinapis alba | reverse complement strand
CTGCGCACAGGGAAATGGAAAGGGAGGGAGTGAGTATGGGAATACTCAGTGAAGTGACTCTAGACCAGTCTCCCCGCATGACACTCTACACTACTCGATGCGGGAAAGAAGGCTGGCTAGCCACTACAATCAATCAAGACAACTTAACATTTTAAGACATCACATTCTTATGCATTTCTATCAACCTAGCGATCAATCAATACAACGAACTCAGTCGTTGCCAAGCAAATGATTAGACCGACTCGACATACACCACACCTACAACAGACTGACCCCAAGCAACCTAGACCTCTAGGACCTATCGCACGCTCACAGAGGTCCCACCTCCATCGCGGCATTCCTGCGTGGGCGCCCAAACCGGGCTACGATCCCGCAGCTCCTATGTGAATATCTCGCCTACAGCTCATAGGCCTCTCTCGCCCGTCTGCCCACGTTCACCATATTCACTTATGCCCAGACTCGGCATGACTCGATCTTACCCGGCGCCTCTAACTACCACGGGTGCCTCATCCGGCGATCTCCCGCGGTAACTCACCCCATCTCTACCACGAGTGCCTCATCCGGCGCTCTCTCGTGGCAACTCCACCGTGAGTGCCTCATCCGGCGCTCTCTCACGGTAACTCACCCGCAGGTACCTCTTGTTAGGCTACTGTCCTGCGGGTCCTATCTCTAGATGCCACCCGTTATCGGTGTCTCAAACAGGACTACAAACAATTCATTGACTCGATATTAATTCACATTCTCATTCTCATTCTCATTCTCATTCTCATTCTCATTCTCATTCTCATTCTCATTCTCATTCTCATTCTCATTCTCATTCTCATTCTCATTCTCTTTCTCATTCTCATTCTCATTCTCATTCTCATTCTCATTCTCATTCTCATTCTCATTTCTCATTCTCATTTTCTCATTTCTCATTAGACTCGACCACTAGACGCCACCCGTTCTCGGTGTCCCACGCAATACACTTTACAACCATCATTCACTCATACCATTCTTTAAAAGATACCAATTGGTACTTCATACCAAATGGAACCTTTACTATCACCCTAGGCGTGCAATTCTTTCTAGCAACCTAGCTTCTCATCTCAATCATCACATAGAATCAAATCAACCCATCACACAGTCACATAAACATTCATATCATTCATCACAACAAACAAGGCAGTCCATTAAGTCCTTATAAACAGTGTGAAGGTTCTTATGCATCATGATCCATTCATCTATCACCCTAACTCCCATTATGATCTATCAACCTAACTCACAAACAGGGTCTAACCAAACCCTAGTTCCAACATAAAGAATGCTGAGATCAATAGAACAGATCTGGGATCGAATCACCTCACCTAAGATTTAGATCTGGATCTAGATCTAGAGATCTGGATCTAGATCTAGAGATCTGGAACGGTGAGATCCGGATCTAGATATGGAACTGATAGATCTGGATCTATGGAATCCATAACTCCCGTCAGTTACCTCTCGGCCACCACTACCACCACACGGGCGACAACCACATGGACAACCACCACACACGACCACCGGCGGCTTGGCTTGCTCCTGAGACGTCTCACAGAAAAGGAAGAGAAAAAGATCTAGCCGGGAGAGAGGAGAGAAGAGAGAGAGGCGTGAGAGAAGAAGAGAAAAGGGAGAAGAGAAGCTTGACGGCTAGGGTTTTTGGTCTCCGAGAATTCTCTGCAGAGCTCCGCTTCAGATTTGTGATCGGGAAAAAGAGAGAAGGAGGCTGCCTATTTATAAGAAATGAGAGGGAACCCTAGGTTTTTAGACAAACGGGCCGTAGACAGGCCCGTTTCCTTTGAAAAAAAATGGGCCAGGTTTTGGGATGTTACAGCAATTATCCATTTGGTTCTCCTTACTCCTGATACATTGAAACAAAACAAATTAGCACATAAAAAATATCAAAGAGTAAGAGTCTTATCCCATATTTGTTTCTGCTCGGTTTTGGCTTGTATGCTGCATCTGGAGGTGCTTCTCTGATGAGGATAAAGGCATGGACGTCTTGGTTCTTATCCTGGTCCAGATCAGGTGGTTTGAATCTCTTATCTTCCTCACGCTTGTAGTTTCTTCTTGTATGCTTCAAAGCTTCATCATAATCTGCACATGGCTCTTTTGACAAAAACAAGTGCATCATATCTGTGTAATCAATAAAACAACTCTTGAAAACATGATCACTTACCTTAGTGTTGGGGATAGATTACATCTACCCACATAGGCCCATTTAAGTGTGAACTCGGCCCATCAACATAACAAAGTCGGCCCATGACCCCTGTCAAACCGACATCAACGGTAAGAAGGGAGTATATATAGAAGAAGGTTGGAAGAAAGAAGAGGGACACAGACTTGAAGGACAAGCTAGAATGGGACGCACCTATTTTTCCGCGGAAGAACGAGATGCCGGCTATTGCCAACTCTTTGTTGAAAGTTTGGCAGGACCCGCCCTTACCTGGTTCTCCCGTTTAGCTGCGGATTCAATCAGCACCTTTAAGGAACTTTCTACCGAGTTCCTCAAACATTACTCCATGTATATTTGTCAAGGGGCATCAGCAACCGACTTATGGAAGATCTCTGAGGGACAGAAGGAATCCTTCCACGACTTCATGGAACGGTTCAAGAACCTCGTCTCCAAAGTTGATGTCCCAGACAAGACGGCAGTTGAGGCTTTACGCAATGCGTTATGGATGAGGTCGTATTTCCGATCTGACCTCTATACGAATAGCACAATCTCCATAGAAGACGCACTCCACCGAGCGAATTGCTTCAGAACGCGTTGAAGGCTCAGTTGACGCCAAAAGCAACGACGACTTACCAAAAACCTCGTCAGCATCAGCCTAACGAAAAGAAAGGAAAAGTCTTTTCGGCAACTGAGGAACCCGACGCATCTCCCTCCACATCGAAAACCGATCGACCATGGAATGTATGGGATAAAACCCTCGATGGGAAGCCTTTAACATACGACGAGACAAAATTCTGCACTTACCATAAGGCCAAAGGCCACGACACTAAAGAATGCAAGCAACTCGTAGAAGCCCTATTCTCAGCATTCAAAAACGGTGCCGTCACGCCTGATCCACCAAAGTCGAAACAGAATCGAAAGAAAGGAAGCTGGACAAAGAACCGACAAGCCGGTGCCAAAGAACAGGAAAACAACCAAGCGGTTGACCCCGATGATCAGGATGCGGCCGCTCCACCCCGACATCGCGACGATACCGATACGGAAGACGAAAGACCACAAGTAGCTCGGCGGATCAACGTTATCTCTGAAAGTCACTTACCTTCCTGTGCTATGGAAAACAAGGATTGCTCTGATCTCCGAGATCATCTTCAGCATAGGCGCCCTACGGTCGACCTGCGGGATATCCTTCTTCAAAGAAAGAAATTGGGGCCTCCTAAAAACAGAGACGACCAGGATCTACGAGATCATCTTCAACGCAAGCGTTCTATGACCGAGTTGCGACAGTCCCCTCCACATGATCAAAAATCAGAGTCAACCAAAGGCAACGATAGCTACGACCTCCGAGATCACTTGGTACATGTTCGTTCGACACGTATACTTCGAGATCCTCACTCACAAATCAAGAAATCAGTGATTCTGAGAGACGATCTCCGGAACAAACTTTCGACTAAGACGGGTATCGCAACTCCTGACCTACGGACGACACTCTCTGACAAGCGTCCCAGTGTCTTTCGCCGAATTAACGTAATTCATGGCGGATCACCCCTGTGCAACGATATTGTGAAGTCAATAAAAGAATACCAACGCAGAACCACAACTGCCCGGCGGTGGCCGACAAAGCACGAAGGAGAAACTTCTGTAACCTTTTCAGAAGGAGATCTCGTCGATATAGATCAGCCACACAACGACCCACTGCTGGTCGAGTTGCAAATCGGTACATGCGAGGTCACACGTATACTCATCGACACTGGAAGTGCGGTCGATCTAATATTCCGACAGACCTTGGAGAAAATGTTGATAGATCTGAACGATATCAAGCCATCATCAAGAGCCCTTACCAGTTTCAACGGTTCATCGACCTCCTTATTGGGAACCATCTGCCTTAACATCTTTGCTGGGGGAGTAAATAAACTCGTTAAATTCTCCTTCATCGATACCAAAACGCAATATAACGCGATCCTAGGCACCCAATGGCTTCACATGATGAAAGCAATCCCGTCAACATACCACCAATGCGTCAAATTCCCCACCAAGGAAGGTACCGTTTTCATGTTAAAAGGGAATCAACGCCTCGCACGAAGCATGTTGATCTCCGATCTCAAAAGCCAACAGGTCGCTTTTATCGTCGAGCCAGATAAAAAGCCGTCACAACAAAAAGAGGAGACAGTCCAAGTCGGTATCGATCCTGATTATCCCGAGAGAACCGTGGGAATTGGCTCTGACCTAAGCGACGCCTTATCCACCGAATTGACCACCTTCCTTCAGGAAAACAACTCAACGTTTGCCTGGACGACAGCCGACATGCCTGGTATCGACCCGCCTGTTACGTCACATCGACTCAACGTCGACCCACCGTACAAACCCATCAAGCAGAAGCGTCGAAATCTCGGTCCTGAAAGAGCTAAAGCCGTCAACGACGAAGTCGATAGACTCTTAGGGGCGGGATCCATTGCCGAGGTCAAGTATCCAGATTGGCTTGCGAACCCGGTCGTCGTCAAAAAGAAGAATGGGAAATGGAGGGTGTGCATCGATTTCATCGATCTAAACAAGGCATGCCCTAAGGATAGTTTCCCTTTACCCCATATCGATCAGATGGTGGAATCTACGGCCGGAAACGAGCTCCTATCGTTCATGGATGCCTTCTCAGGCTACAATCAGATTATGATGCACCCGGACGATCGCAAGAAGACATCATTCATCACGGACCGCGGCACATACTGTTACCGAGTTATGCCATTTGGGCTTAAGAACGCAGGAGCTACTTATCAACGACTCGTTAGCAAAATGTTTGCCGACAAATTAGGAGTCACCATGGAAGTCTACATTGACGACATGCTGGTCAAATCGCTCGTCGCCAAAGACCACGTTCGACACCTATCTGAATGCTTCGATACCTTAAACAAGTACGGGATGAAACTGAACCCGGCAAAATGCACCTTTGGAGTTACTTCAGGAGAATTTCTTGGTTACATCGTCACTAAACGAGGAATCGAAGCAAATCCAAAACAAATTTCGGTGGTTTTGGACTTACCAAATCCCAAAACGTCGCGGGAAATTCAGCGTCTAACCGGACAAGTGGCAGCGCTGAATCGTTTCATCTCCCGGTCCACCGACAAGTGTCTCCCTTTCTACGAGTTGCTGCGAGGGAATAAAAAGTTCCTTTGGGATGAAGTATGTGATGAATCCCTTGTGAGGAGATCCTTTTTTGTCCCTGATTCTATGAAGGATGATCTTCTGGTTTGAGAGAGATATGGGTTGATTCCAATGATGATGGATGGATTGAATGGATGATCTTCAGAAATGATCTATGGGCTGATCAGATCTTGTGTAGATGTGTTTATGATCAAGAGAATGAACTCTGTTTGTGATCAAAGACAAGTTTGCAATCAGAGAATGAACTCCTTAGCAATCAATGTTCATATGATGAACAAAGGATTCACAAGTTTAGAGAGAGTTTTTGATAAAAAGAGTGAATAATGTTTCTGAAAACAAAAGAGAGGTAAGTAGCAAAGAGAAAGTTGAAAAGTCCTAAAAACTTAGAGAAAATAGAAAATAAGAGAAATAAAATAGAAAATATCTTATGCAAGTCCAAAGACTGAATAAGTGAAGAGTTGGCTTGGTTTGGCTTGGTTCCAACTTGATTTTCGAATTTGTTTGCTATGGTTCATAATAAGCCAAGCAAACAATTGCTCATTTGTTTCTTGGACCTTAATTTCGTGGCTGGCTCATCAGCAAGAGATAATGGATCTTTAACTTGTGTGTTTGGTCTCTTTTTGGGCTGAAAGGGCCATCTGATGCAACAAATGAGTTGGGCTGAATTTCTTCCCTTCCAGCCTGATCCATCATGCCAATGTCATCACTCAGCTGGTTCATCTCATCCTGCTCCTCTTCAGTGTCACTCAGCTGGTTCAGCTCATCCAGCTCCTCTAGATTCAAATCAACAACTGGTTCAGTCAGGGTTACATCAGTATGCGAACAAGCCTTCTCGGCGTTGAAACAATACTTAACGACTCCTCCGGTATTGACAAAACCAGACGCAGGCGACACCTTGTATCTCTACATCGCAGTCTCTCCTTCAGCAGTAAGCAGCGTCCTAATAAAGGAAGACCGCGGAGAACAGCGCCCCATCTTCTACACCAGTAAACGTCTTACCGACGCAGAGACGAGATATCCCACCCTGGAAAAAATGGCTCTCACCGTAGTGACGTCGGCACGAAAACTGCGACCTTACTTCCAATCCCATTCCATCGTCGTTCTCACCGACCTGCCACTGCGAACCATACTCCAGAATGCTAACCAATCAGGGAGACTTTCCAAGTGCGCCATCGAACTTAGCGAATACGATATCTCGTATAAAAGCAGACCTGCGATAAAGGATCAAGTTTTGGCCGACTTCATCGTTGAAATCTCCCCAGATCAAGCGGTTGATCTCAATATTCCAGTGAAAAATTGGATCCTACATGTCGACGGAGCATCGTCCAACAAAGGATCGGGAATAGGCGTTCACCTCCAATCACCCACCGGAGAACTCATCGAACAATCATTCCGGCTTGGGTTTGCAGCATCAAACAATGAAGCCGAATACGAAGTGTTGATCGCAGGTCTTCGTTTAGCCAAAGTAGTAGGAGCCAAACGAGTACAAGCCTTCTGCGATTCTCAGCTCGTCACCAGTCAGTACAGCGGTGATTACGAAGCTAAAAATGAGAGGATGGATGCATATCTCGGCGTCGTCAGAAAGTTGACAACCGAGTTTGATCATTTTGAACTCGTCAAGGTCCCCAGAAAAGACAATTGCTTTGCCGACGCGTTAGCCGCACTAGGAAGCAATCAGAGGGATCAGGTCAAACGCACCATCCCCATTCATACAGTTAAAAAACCGAGTATCTTGTTATTACTTGGTAAGGACGTCCACACCATTTCCTCCGCTATCACCGAGATCGCAGAGTCGACTACTCAAGATACTGATTGGCGAACCCCCTTTCTCGATTATCTGGTTAGGGGGATACTACCTAAGGATAAGTGGGAATCTCGTCGACTTAAAGCGAAAAGCTTCAACTACGTCTCTATCGACGGTAAGTTACACCGGTGGACCGCAAACAAGGTTCTTCTTACCTGCATCAGGAAGGAAGAAGCATAACTCGTTATGATCAAAACCCATGAAGGAGAAGGCGGGAACCACAGTGGAGGCAGGGCCCTCGCGCTTAAACTTAAAACTTTGGGGCATTATTGGCCCACCATGGTTGCAGATTGCGAAGAATACACGTCACATTGCGACAAGTGCCAGCGCCATGCACCTAACATCCACTCACAACCCGAGTTGCTGAAAACCTCCATCTCTCCTTATCCGTTCATGAGATGGGCAATGGACATAGTCGGCCCTCTACCGAGTTCTAAACAAAGGCGTTTCCTACTCGTTCTGACCGATTATTTCACAAAGTGGGTTGAAGCCAAGGCCTACGTCCAAATAACCGAGAACGAGGTTCAAAGTTTTGTTTGGAAGTACATCATCTGGAGTTCTGTGATAAATGGAAAATTCGACTGAGTTTTTCAACCCCGCGATATCCTCAAGGAAACGGACAGGCCGAAGCAACAAACAAAACTATCATCGACGGGATCAAGAAGCGATTAGATCTCAAGAAGGGACACTGGGCCGACGAGCTAGACGGAGTGCTATGGTCCCATCAAACCACACCGCGGAGTGCAACAGCAAAAACGCCGTTCTCACTCGCCTATGGAGTCGAAGCAATGGCTCCTGCCGAAGTCAACGTCACTAGCCTCAGGAGGTTAAAGATGCCCCAGTATGAGATCTTGAATCACGAAATGATGATCAACGCCCTAGATCAACTTGAAGAAAGACGAGATCAGGCTTTGCTACGGATTCAGAATTATAAACATCTTGCCGAGTCCTATTACAACAAAAAGGTGAGGTCTCGACCGTTGCAACTCGGCGATTTCGTCCTTCGAAAGATTTTCGAGAATACCAAGGAATGGAGAGCCGGAAAGCTTGGTGCAAACTGGGAAGGTCCATATAAGATAACACGTGTGGTCAAACCAGGAGTCTACCGACTTGAGACATCTTCCGGAGAACAAATCCCACGCTCTTGGAACTCGATCAACCTAAAGCGCTACCTCGGTGCTTAAGGTTAAACTGCTTAAACAGACAAGAAGAACTACAAGTGACTTGATCCCGTCTCGGGTACGTAGGCAGCTCTTTACTAGTTCAGTCACAAAAAAACAAATAAAAATTTCCATTTGAGATTCGTACTATGATATGAAATTCAAGTCGGTATTAATCCACAGTATGACAAACACGTCGAATGGATTCAAAGTTGAATGATGGGCGCGACATCACAGTAGACTATGTAAAGGAGAAGCCTACTCGGTAACTTAAATAAAGTTGACTGCGTACGCTCTGTCTTATTTTGCAGTATAAATGATGTCGGCATATTTGACGAAATAAAGTCTTATTCGTTTATTCTGCAAAAGATTATCTGATTCGGCCGATATGACCCATTCTCGAGCATGACTTCAACAAAAGTCAACAATGCTTAGATATAAAAAAAAGGGGCCATACTCGGCAAGAGTCATTACAACAAAAGGGAAATAAAATTACAAGCAAAGAGGACAAAGGGTCTCAAGATCGGAGTTCTTCTAGGTCTTGGGGAGAAAAGGCCACCATGTTGGAGCCGTGCTCATCAAGACTGATCGGGTGAAGGTCAATCTCGTCGGCATCCACGACTTCCATCTTCTGTAACTCCTCCAAGAAGTAGGCTTCATCGATCTTCGCCTTCTGGAGAACCTCGTCCATCGCCAAGCCTTGCGACTGGATTTTCTCCAGCCCTTCCCTCGTCCCCTTCGCCTGCGAGTACAGAGAGAGCCTCGACTGGATCTCGGGTTGTTCCCCAAGGAACTGACCCATCTTCTCGTACGTCGGTATCACCCGTTGCCGCAAGATAGACTCAACTCGCAGACACTCCTTTCTTACCTCGTGCTCCCTAGATTCCCTCAGACGCCTGGTCGTCGCCTCGAAGTTCGCGGAAAGCTCGCACTTCTCTTGCTCCAGATTGAGGCAACGAGAGTCGAGAAGATCTTTTTGGGCCTTCAACGCCTCTATTTCTGCCGATAAGAGCTCGTTACGGGATCTCGCCAGCTCGGCCTCGCTCGAAGCCTCACTTTTCTCAGCGGTTAGGGCCTCAATCTGACTCTCGTAGGAATTGCATTTGTATGACAGCTCGGCAATTTCCTTTCTCTTCTTCTTTAAAGAGCCGGTTTTGGCCGTCAAAGAGGCTTCTTGGGCTTTCAACTTCGCCTCGTAGTCCCTAACCATAAGGTTTGCATTACCGAAGAACTACAAAACGAAGACGTCAGAAAAGAAAACAAGCAAGATCGGCAGAAGAAAGACATTCAAACGAACACTTACCATGGCGCCAGCGCGAGTCATTTCACGATATCGGCTGTCTTGATGAAGTTGATCCAATTCCGGCATACCGCGCTTCTTGAGCTTGATTTGGCGGAACAGACGCGCCGGCGCCTCATGATCTTCGATAAATGGGACGTCGATCGATCGATATTTAAAATCGATGACATGGGGGTATTCGACCTCCTCACCATGCGTTGCCTGAGTTAGCCCTTCAAGTTGACCCTCTTGTACAGCGCCCTCTGACGGAGGATGAGTCGGGTGTTCCGCCGTTGGCACTTCAGTGACAGCCATGTCGGCTGACCCGGCTGGTATTCCAGCCGAAGGGTTTTGCTCCCCTTGGTCGTCACCATGACGCTCTTCCTGTACTTCGACAGGAGGAAGAGGAGACCGGAGAGGAGTAACGAGAGAAGGCTCAGCATGAGAGCTGGACGAGTCCCTCCTTTGTTTGATGGGTCTGCCAACGTCAGTAGAACCCCTGCCGTGCTCGGGGGTACCGATCGTGTCAGCGTATGATGGCAGAGCGGATAGATTCAGTTTTCCCATTGATCGTTGTCGGAGAGGTATAGAAGCTTCAATGGGGATCTCAGCTATACGAGATGCAAGTCGTCAGATAACAAAAAGAACAAAAAAGGAGAGAACCAAAATCAAAAGAATGCCATTACCTCGGTTAATTCTCTTCAAAGCGGCTTGAATACGGGCTTTGCTGATATCCGGCCAATGTTGATGACTCAACGTCTTGATTGCCTCGACTTCTTCGAGAAAAGATTCTGAGCCGCCTTGTGACCACTTACTGATACCATCTGCAAAAAAAAAGGAAGAAGATGAAGTAGATCAATAGAAGTGCTGTGAGTTAATTCGAAGTCGTACCGATATTGGAATTGAAATATCCGTTAAGGATGATCGTGGGATCCTCGAAGGAAGCTTCGTTAATCTTCACGTAGAAGTATCGATGATTCCAGAAGTTCACTTTAGATGGCTTCCCGGTGATCACATTATACTTGGGAACCATTTTTCCGTAAAAGAAGCCCGTCTTCACAGTGATACTCGGCGTCGTGAGTTCTTCAAAAAGCCGAACCGACATCTTGATCCCCAACTCGGCTGCGAGAACTGTTAGAGTAACCAGAATCCTGATCCCGTTCGCTGTGTATTGACCAAGTGCGATCTTCCGACGATTGCAGTAGGTCATAAGAAATTCCGGAAGAGGCCACCATAGAGAAGAGTTGACAAACCAGGATTCATACACACAAGCATACCCTGAAGGCGGAGTCCATGGTCGCTGATGATCAGCAGGAATCAAGAACGAAAACCCAGCAGGTGGGTTTGTTTGGAAAATAAGCCTCCGAACGGTCTTGAACGAAGATTTGGTAGGCAAATGGTTCGCCCAGTTCTGTTTCTTCTTGGCGCTGAGAGTCCGCTCCTGGTCTGGATCAATCTCCTCGTCAAACTCGAAGTCGGTTCCATTCCATTTCATTGGTAGAAAGTCGGCTAAAGCAAAGTCCACCTCTTTCTCGGCCGTGATCTTCTCCTTAGCAGTGGAATCAGGGTCCCCATCAATCGGCTCTTCCGCTTGGATCTCGGTGACTTGCTCCATATCATCAGCGGGAGCGTGACCTGTTGTTTCTCGGTCTTCTAAACTCAAGCTGAACCTAACAATGTCACGTTCGGCGAAGTCCAAGGAGGCCAGATCTGCAGATGTCGGCCGTGGATTATCCATTCCCCCGAGCGAAATCGTTCTTGGCCGGCGTATCAGCGGAGAACCGGTGCTTTCTGATTCGGAGCCGGTGGCAACCGCTTTACCCTTCTGGGAACACCGTCAAATCGGAGAAGTCATCGGCACCGGAAAGATTTTTCTAGAGAGAGAAAGAAGAGAGAAGGCAGAGAGCAAAGGAAATACCTTTCGAAGTGATGAGCAGCAGAAGAATAGCGAAATAAGCATCGAACGAAGCTTTTATAAGTATCTCGGCGCGGAAAACGAGCGGTTTTCATGATTAGGTCTAGAACCCTAAAGATGATGACACGTGTCCCACTACTTCTGAATCTCGAAGGTATTAATCATTTCGGGTAATATAAAGTAGGAGGCGTGGTTTTGAAAAATCTAAACGAAGACCGAGATCGAATCTAATGCACAAGCAAAAAGACGTCGGAAGCAGCTCAACTGCTACAAATGTGCCGAGTATGTGTGCAACCGATATCACCCTTAAATTCACCCAGTTAACGAAATTCACCGAGTAGCTAACTCGATGAACTGGGGGGGACTTATTGTTGGGGATAGATTACATATACCCACATAAGCCCATTCAAGTGTGAATTCGGCCCATCAACATAACAAAGTCGGCCCATGACCCCTGTCAAACCGACATCAACGGTAAGAAGGGAGTATATATAGAAGAAGGTTGGAAGAAAGAAGAGGGACACAGACTTGAAGGACAAGCTAGAATTAGGGTTCTTATTACTCATTCTTTGTTCAAACCTTGTTCTTCTTGAGATCAAATCGATCTTTCATCAATAAAATTCTTCTATTCGCTTTCTTAATCGTCTCTTTGAGAAATCCACAATCGAAATCGATATCCAACCTAGGGTTACCGATTTCGGATTTAACACTTAGCATTCTCACCTGGTCGCCATAGATAGGATTGAGATGTTCTAAACTCAGAAAAATTGAAACATAGGTTGTTCAAAATCACCCGATTTGTAGAACCCATAACTTTTTCTCCTGAGAAGCTTTGGACTTGATTCCAATTCGACGTGAGACCCTGATGAGTTAAGTTTCCATTGCAGTCGAGTTTGTTGCATAATTCCCTTTTGTTGCCGAGATATGATCCTCGGACTGCTCCTATGTCAAAGTTGGCGGCTAGACAGCTTCCAAGGTTGGATTGTTGCATCTCCCACTTAGCCAAGGACTCATAGTTGATAATCTGATAATTATAGCCCCTCTTTTCGAAAAGTGTAGACCTCAAAACAGTTTGACCATTTTCTCCAGTGAATCCTCCATCTCCACTCATGGTTTGATAATCTCTGTAATGGTGCTGAAGCTGCTGCATATCTGGTGGCTTCCATATCTTGACATGGTTGAGAAGCAAGGCGTTTTGATCAGCTTCCAACTTCTTATGACCCAATATGGTTCTAGCACGGGCAGAGTGCTCTCCAAGGAAGATAAATATGCTGACATATGCTCCAGGCCTCCACGAGTAGGTCTGTAACCTTCCATCACAATCAGATATAAGCATCTCTCGGAATTGATCCAAACCGATATGTTTTGCGAAATTGGCATTATATTGATGATTAGGAGGGCATTTTCTGCGTTGTCTGATTGGTTGGATCCAGGACAGAGTTGGTAACATCCTCCAGTGTGTTTCATAGTGAAAATCTTGCTGAGCTGAGACGTGCAACACCTTATCTTCAGATGGTAAAAGATCACCAAGAACAATTGTTGTTGCTGCTGATTTCTTCTTAATCATTATGATATTGTTCCTGTGATTCCACAACTCTCCTCCAGGCTAGAATTTAACATTTTTCAAGACCAGTTCGTGTCTTGAAAGCTCCACTTCTCTGGGCTTGCTCCAAACAAAAGATCTGATCAGAAAAGCACCTAAGAAGGTCTTTTGGAAATCACATGGAATAAAGAAAATTAGTTGGTTCAATCTGCGAGCTGGCTGTGGTTCCCTGGGTGTCTCTTCTGCTACCATGACTTGTTTGAAAGAAACCATGACGTTCTGAAAAGGTTGCTCTTCTTTATGAAAGATAGGTGATGTTGCTTTGGCTTGTTCTTCTTGAATAGGTACAACTGAGTCTGATTCTGCATCTTTGAGTTCTGAAACAGTAGTAAATGGTTTCTGATGCTGCTTCTCAATGGATGGACGTGTTGTGTTAGACCTTCTGAATTGCTTCACCACATCAATACTCACTTGAGTTAGCTTCTTTATGTCCTCCTCACTGAACCAGTTTGTTGTCCTCCTAGATAAACCAATAACACTGGTTGAACTTGATCTCATGCTGCCTTGTTGTTTCTGAACTGAGTCTGAAGAGTATAGCTTTGTCTCAGGCTGGTTCAAGCAAGTGTCATCTTGTCTCATCCTTCTCTGCTTTTTAAGTATTTCTTTGTAATACTGTCTTGGAACATACTCTCTACGCATCAAACTCCTTAGCTTAGGCCATGTTTCCACTGCTTCTTTTCCATCAAGTCTTCTGAACTTTACCAAGTGATTCCACCAGCTTAAAGCATAACCACAAAACTCAGCAGTAGCCATTTGAACCTTCTTTCTTTCAGCATAGTTTTGACAACTGAAAATCAACTCCATCTTCTCTTCCCACTCCACATATACAGCAGGATCAGCATCGCCATAGAAAGGAGGAATTTTTATCTTTTGATCAGCAAATTTGTTTCTGTGATTGCCTCAGCCTTCATGATCACGTCTTTGTCTCCTCTCACTGCTTCTAGACTCATGACTGGGACCAATATCTTGTTGAAGTTCATGTCTAAACTCCTGTCGAAATTTATCAAGGCTGGACTTCATCTTTTGCTGCCGTTGAGCATTCATAGCCTTAAGTAACAGCTTTCCATCCTTAGTGTGTTCTCCTTTCTGATCTCCTGCCATGGTACCTTAATCAAAAGAAAAACTCAGCCAGCAAGGAGTTCACAACAAAAGAGATCAAAGATTTTGAAACAAACAGAGAAAACAAACGAAAATAACAACACAAATGGTTCAAAACAAACAAACTTGCACAATACTGATCAGAAATCAATTAGAAAAATTGAAACAGATCAGAACACTAGATTATAAGCTTTGAAACAAACAAACAGTGATCTATATCAATAAGAACAGATTGAAACACACAAACCCTAGCAAGTTTCAGATCAAGCAAACAATAACTTCTGCAACAAGAATCCGAAATGTTTTTAACAGAAACGAGATCAACAAGTTTGATTCTATTAAAAATCAACAACACAATCATAGATCGATCAATACTTGAGAGAATAAGAACAGATCAATTGTAAAAATCAAAATAAAACACAGATCACTCACGAAATCAAAGAGAATATGAAAGAACACAATCAGATTCGTGATCAAAACACTAAGATTTCACAGATTTAAAACAACAGAAACAACAGATCGGATCAAACTCAACAGAATCTGAAAAGACCAAATGAAAATCAGAGAGTTAGATGAAGAACACTCCCCTTCCAGAGTTGCTTTGATACCACTTGAGGAGATCCTAGGAAGGCTCTGGAACTGGGAAGAGAGAACAAGAGGATAATCCTTGCAAACAGAGAATCTGAGACTCGATCTGTTTCAAGGCGTGTGGAATGAGGTGGGACACAAGAGCTATGGCTCGACTCCTGATACTCCAAGGAAACTGATCTAGATATGACACACAAGACCAGAGATCCAAGCTGGATATTACACACCAGCAAGCCGGATATTACACACCAGCAACACTTCAACTTGCCAAAGACAAGAGAGAAGAGAGAAAAGGGTTTTTGATAAAAAGATGTACATGCACAGCATCTCGAAAACATAAGAAAAGGAGTAAAAACAAAGGCTCCTCTCGAAAATACAACAAAGACCAAAGACTAGAGTTTTCGAAAATTAAGAAAACATAACATAAAAACTTAGATATAAAAATAACATGCGGTTCTTCATGTGGTTGGTCCAAGATCAATCATCTAGGAGATACGAGAAGCAACTTGTGGCCTCATTAAAAACCTTGATTGGAAAACCCAGTGGGACAAAACCAATCAAGGGAAAAAGAGTACACACAAGCTACTTGCCTAGAGGATGATCAGCTTCAATGTAGAGTAGCTTGAATGTAGTTTAAAGTATCTATGATGGTAGTTCTTCCATTTCGGATAAGGCATTCTTCTTGTTACATCCTCAGCTACAAGATGTTCCAGTTCTGGTTCATGCTTCCTTTCCATGATCACATCAAGTATACTATGGATATGTTGAATGAAGCAGGGGTGCTTGGAGGAAAAATCGCCAAGACACCTCTTGAAGAAGGATACAAGGTTCTACTTGAGGGGGAGATTGAAGAGAACCAATTGTTTGAGGATGCTAGGCTGTATAGGAAGATGGTTGGCAAGCTGATCTACTTGACTATCACAAGACCAGATCTATGTTTTGCTGTGAATCAAGCAAGTCAGCATATGCAGGCTCCAAAGGTACATCACTGGAAAATGGTTGATAGGATACTAAGGTATCCGAGTGGTACAGAAGGCCAGGGAGTCTGGATGGGATGCAATGGCAGTACAGAAGTGGTTGGGTATTGTGATGCTGATTGGGCAGGTGATAGAGTGGACAGAAGATCAACCACAGGGTATTGTACATTCATTGGAGGGAACTTAGTGACTTGGAAGAGTAAGAAGCAGAAGGTGATCTCCTGTTCAAGTGCTGAAGCTGAGTCTAGGGCTATGTTGAAGTTAACAAATGAGTTAGTCTGGATCAAAGGCTTTTTGAAGCATCTAGAGATTGAGCAGACCACTCCCATGACAATGCATTGTGACAATCAAACAGCAATTCACATAGCTTCTAATTCAGTCTTCCATGAGAGAACAAAGCACATAGAAGTTGATTGTCACAAGGTGAGGCAGATGATTGTCTTAGGAGTGATACTGCCATGCTATACAAGGAGTGAGGATCAACTGGCGGATGTGTTTACTAAGGCTGCAAGGCTGAAGACAATGGAGTCCATACTTTCTATGCTTGGGCTCATTGATCTCACGCCTAGAAGCTGATCCCCTTAACCATGGAGTCTCCACTCTTTTTCCCTCATCAAGGTTTTATCCAATGGGTTTTCCTTGGTGAGGTTTTTAATGAGGGAGGTCTTCATGGTTTCCAAGCTAGACCGGTTCCCTTGGT
Source organism: Sinapis alba (assembly GCA_012274485.2). NCBI lineage: Eukaryota > Viridiplantae > Streptophyta > Magnoliopsida > Brassicales > Brassicaceae > Sinapis > Sinapis alba. The sequence continues at coordinate 18,449 of MU106865.1, read as the reverse complement.
CTAGCTTGAGGGGGAGTGTTGAGAGGAAGGTAATGAAGAGATGGAGTCTTGGAGGTTCAGGGATCAGTTATAGAAGAGAAGGGGTGAGATTGAGACAATAACTCCATAGTTACCACAGTAACTTTGGAAAGTTACCTCAGTAACTGTGGATGAAGGTAACTATGTCAAGAGGAGAAGTTACCTTGCATTTATCCAATCTGGATAGGAGAAATTCGCCCATGCAGTTTGGATAAGGTTGGAGGATAAGGTGAGACCACAGCTGGAAAGGAAGAGCTACTTTCCAGCCTGTCCAAGCATGTGGAGCCTATCAGCCAAGTATTTGTATTGACCTCACATGCTTGTATATCTAGGTTGAATTCATTGAACCTAGACATGATTGTAATCCCTTTATAACTTGTGACCTCTCATCTGAATCAATTAATGAAGTATTGAGTTTCTATTCTCTCTATTCTCTCTACTCTCTCTATTCTCTCTATTCTCTTAATCTCTTTCTCTTAGATTTAGATTCACACTCTACAAACACAAAAGTGTTTACTAAACATGGATATCCTGATTAGAAAGTGGAATAACTTCTTAAACATAACTCCTATCGGATTTATTTAACTTCATGAAAGACTCTCCATTGATTAATGGTTCCAAATCAAGCTTTTTACATAGTGATTCATCCTGATTTGATTAGAAGCTTGAAGAACTTGCCATATGTCCAAACAGGCTAAACATGGATATCCTGATTAGAAAGTGGAATAACTTCTTAAACATAACTCCTTTGGGATTTATTCAACTTCATGGATACTATCCACTGAATAATGGTTCCAAATCAAGGTTCTTACATAGTAATTCAACCTGGTTTGATAGAAGCTTGCAGAGCTTGCCATATGTCAAAACAGGCTAAACATGGATATCCTGATTAGAAAGTGGAATAACTTCTTAAACATAACTACTTTGGGATTTATTCAACTTCATGGATACTTTCCACTGAATAATTGTTCCAAATCAAGCTTCTTACGTTGTGATTCATCCTGGTTTGATTAGAAGCTTCAATAACTTGCCATATGTCCAAACAGGCTAAACAGGGATTTCCTGATTAGAAAGTGGAAAAATTTCTTAAACATAACTCCTTTGGGATTGATTCAACTTCATGGATACTCTCCACAGAATAATGGTTCCAGATCAAGATTCTTACATAGTGATTCATCTTGGTTTGTCTAAAAGCATTACGAACTTACCATATGTCCAAACATGCTAAACATGAATATCCTGATTAGAAAGTGGAATAAATTCTTAAACATAACTCCTTTGAGATTGATACAACTTCATGGATACTCTCCACTGAATAATGGTTCCAAATCAAGCTTCTTACATAGTGATTCATCGTGGTTTGATTAGAAGCTACAAGAACTTGCCATATGTCCAAACAGGCTAAACATGGATATCCTTATTAGAAAGTGGAATAACTTCTTAAACAAAAATCCTTTGGGATTGATTCAACTTCATGGATATTCTCCACTGAATAATGGTTCCATATCAAGCTTCTTACATAATGATTCATCTTGGTTTGTTTAAAAGCATGAAGAATTCCCCATATGTCCAACCAGCTAAACATGGATATCCTGATTAGAATGTGGAATAACTTCTTCAACATAACTCCTATGGGATTTATTCAACTTCATGAAAGAATCTTCATTGATTAATGGTTCCAAATAAAGCTTTTTACATAGTGATTCATCTTGGTTTGATTAGAAGCTTGAAGAATTTGCCATATGTCCAAACATGCTAAACATGGATATCCGGATTAGAAAGTGGAATAACTTCTTAAACATAACTCCTTTGGGATTTATTCAACTTCATGGATACTCTCCACTGAATAATGGTTCCAAATCAAGGTTCTTACATAGTAATTTAACTTGGTTTGATAGAAGCTTGCAGAGCTTGCCATTTGTCAAAACAGGCTAAACATGGATATCCTGATTAGAAAGTGGAATAACTTCTTCAACATAACTCCTTTGGGATTTATTCAATTTCATGGATACTCTCCACTGAATAATGGTTCCAAATCAATCTTCTTACATAGTGATTCATACTGGTTTGATTAGAAGCTTCAAGAACTTGCCATACGTCCAAACAAGCTAAACATGGATATCATGATTAGAAAGTGGAATAACTTCTTAAACATAAATCCTATGGGATTTATTTAACTTCATGAAAAAGACTCTCCATTGATTAATTGTTCCAAATCAAGCATTTTATGTAGTGATTCATCCTGGTTTGATTAGAAGCTTAAAGAACTTGCCATATGTCCTAACAGGCTAAACATGGATATCCTGATTAGAAAGTGGAATAGCTTCTTAAACATAACTCCTTTGGGATTTTTTCAACTTCATGGATACTCTACACTGAATAATGGTTCCAATTAAAGCTTCTTACATAGTGATTCATCCTGGTTTGATTAGGAGTTTGAAGAAGTTGCCATATGTCCAAACAGGCTAAACATGTATATCATGATTAGAAAGTGGAATAACTTCTTAAACATAACTCCTTTGGGATTTATTCAACTTCATGGATACTCTACACTGAATAATGGTTCCAAATCAAGCTTCTTACATAGTGATTCATCCTGGTTTGGTTAGAAGCTTCAAGAACTTGCCATATGTCCAAACAGGCTAAACATGGATATCCTGATTAGAAAGTGGAATAACTTCTTAAACATAACTCCTTTGGCATTGATTCAACTTCATGGATACTCTCCACTGAATAATGGTTACATATCAAGCTTCTTACATAGTGATTCATCTTGGTTTGTTTAGAAGCATGTAGAACTTGCCATATGTCCAAACATGCTAAACATGGATATCCTGATTAGAAAGTAGAATAACTTCTTAAACATAACTCCTTTAGGATTGATTCAACTTCATGGATACATTCCACTGAATAATGGTTCCATATTAACCTTATTACATTGTGATTCATCTTGGTTTGTTTAGAAGCATGAAGAACTTGCCATATGTCCAAACCGGCTAAACATGGATATCCTAATTAAAAAGTGGAATAACTTCTTAAACATAACTTAATTGGTATTTATTCAACTTCATAGATACTCTCCAGTGAATAATGGTTCCAAATCAAGGTTCTTACATAGTGATTCATCCGGGTTTGATTAGAAGCTTGAAGAACTTGTCATATGTCCAAATAGGCTAAACATCGATATCCTGATTAGAAAGTGGAATAACTTCTTAAACATAGCTCCTTTGGGATTGATTCAACTTCATGGATACTCTCCACTGTATAATGGTTCCAAATCAAGCTACTTACATAGTAATTCATCCTGTTTTGATTAGAAGCTTGCAGAACTTGCCATATGTCAAAACATGCTAAACATGGATATCCTGATTAGAAAGTGGAATAACTTATTCAACATAACTCCTATGTGATTTATTCGACTTCATGAAAGAGTCTCCACTGATTTATGGTTCCAAATCAAGCTTTTTACATAGTTATTCATCCAGGTTTATTAGAAGCTTCAAGAACTTGCCATATGTCCAAACAGGCTAAACATGGATATCCTGATTAGAAAGTGGAATAACTTCTTAAACATAACTCCTTTGGGATTGATTCAACTTCATGAATACTCTCCACTGAATAATGGTTCCAGATCAAGATTCTTACATAGTGATTCATCTTGGTTTGTCTAGAAGCATGAAGAACTAACCATATGTCCAAACAGGCTAAACATGAATATCCTGATTAGAAAGTGGAATAACTTCTTAAACATAACTCCTTTGAGATTGATACAACTTCATGGATACTCTCCACTGAATAATGGTCCCAAATCAAGCTTCTTACATAGTGATTCATCCTGGTTTGATTAGAAGCTACAAGAACTTGCCATATGTCCAAACAGGCTAAACATGGATATCCTGATTAGAAAGTGGAAGAACTTCTTAAACATAAATCCTTTGGGATTGATTCAACTTCATGGATACTCTCCACTGAATAATGGTTCCAGATCAAGCTTCTTACATAGTGATTCATCTTGGTTTTTTTAGAAGCATGAAGAATTTGCCATATGTCCAAACAGCTAAACATGGATATCCTGATTAGAATATGGAATAACTTCTTCAACATAACTCCTATGGATTTATTCAACTTCATGAAAGAATCTTCATTGATTAATGGTTCCAAATAAAGCTTTTTACATAGTGATTCATCTTGGTTTGATTAGAAGCTTGAAGAACTTGCCATATGTCCAAACATGCTAAACATGGATATCCGGATTAGAAAGTTGAATAACTTCTTAAACATAACTCCTTTGGGATTTTTTCAACTTCATGGATACTCTACACTGAATAATGGTTCCAAATAAAGTTTCTTACATAGTGATTCATCCTGGTTTGATTAGGAGCTTGAAGAACTTGCCATATGTCCAAACAGGCTAAACAAGTATATCCTGATTAGAAAGTGGAATAAATTCTTAAACATAAATCCTATGGGATTTATTTAACTTCATGAAAAAGACTCTCCATTGATTAATGGTTCCAAATCAAGCATTTTACATAGTGATTCATCCTGGTTTGATTAGAATCTTAAAGAACTTGCCATATGTTCAAACAGGCTAAACATGGATATCCTGATTAGAAGGAGGAATAACTTCTTAAACATAACTCCTTTGGGATTGATTCAACTTCATGGATACTCTCCACTGAATAATGGTTCCATATCAAGCTTCTTACATAGTGATTCATCCTGGTTTGATTAGGAGCGTGAAGAACTTGCCATATGTCCAAACAGGCTAAACATTTATATCATGATTAGAAAGTGGAATAACTTCTTAAACATAACTCCTTTGGGATTTATTCAACTTCATGGATACTCTACACTGAATAATGGTTCCAAATCAAGCTTGTTACGTAGTGATTCATCCTGGTTTAATTAGAAGCTTCAAAAACTTGCCATATGTTCAAACAGGCTAAACATGGATATCCTGATTAGAAGGTGGAATAACTTCTTAAACATAACTCCTTTGGGATTGATTAAACTTCACGGATACTCTCCACCGAATAATGGTTCCAGATCAAGCTTCTTACATAGTGATTCATCTTGGTTTGTTTAGAAGTATGAAGAATTTGCCATATGTCCAAACAGATAAACATGGATATCCTGATTAGAATGTGGAATAACTTCTTCAACATAACTCCTATGGGATTTATTCAACATCATGAAAGAATCACCATTGATTAATGGTTCCAAATAAAGCTTTTTACATAGTGCTTCATTTTGGTTTGATTAGAAGCTTGAAGAACTTGCCATATGTCCAAACATGCTAAACATGGATATCCTGATTAGAAAGTGGAATAACTTCTTAAAAATAACTCCTTTGGGATTTATTCAACTTCATGGATACTATCCACTGAATAATGGTTCTAAATCAATCTTCTTACATAGTGATTCATCCTGGTTTGATTAGAAGCTTGAAGAACTTGACATATGTCCAAACAGGCTAAACATGGATATCCTGATTAGAAAGTGAAATAAGTTATTCAACATAACTCCTATAGGATTTATTCAACTTCATGAAATACTCTCCATTGATTAATGGTTCCAAATCAAGCTTTTTACATAGTGATTCATCTTTGTTTGATTGGGAGCTTGAAGAACTTGCCATATGTCTTAACAAGCTAAACATGGATATCCTGATAAGAAAGTGGAATAACTTCTTAAACATAACTCCTTTGGGATTGATTCAAATTCATAGATACTCTCCACTGAATAATGGTTCCAAATCAAGCTTCTTACATAGTAATTCATCCTGGTTTGATTAGAAGCTTGCAGAACTTGCCATATGTCAAAACAGGCTAAACATGGATATCCTGATTAGAAAGTGGAATAACTTCTTTAAAAAACTCAATTGGGATTTATTCAACTTATGGATACTCTCCACTGAATAATTGTTCCAAATCAAGCTTCTTACATAGTGATTCATCCTGGTTTGATTAGAAGCTTCAAGAACTTGCCATATGTCCAAACAGGCTAAACATGGATATACTGATTAGAAAGTGGAATAACTTTTTAAACATAACTCCTTTGGGATTTATTCAACTTCATGGATACTGTCCACTGAATTCTGGTTCCATATCAAGCTTCTTACATAGTGATTCATCTTGGTTTGTTTAGAAGCATGAAGAACTTGCCATATGTCCAAACAGGGTAAACATGGATATCCTGATTAGAAAGTGAAATAACTTCTTAAACATATCTCCTTTGGGATTTATTCAACTTCATGGATACTCTACACTGAATAATGGTTTCAAATCAAGCTTCGTACATAGTAATTCATCCTGGTTTGATAAAAAGCTTGCAAAACATGCCATATGTCAAAACAGTCTAAACATGGATATCCTGATTAGAAAGTGGAATAACTTCTTCAACATAACTCCTTTGGGATTTATTCAACTTCATGGATACTCTCCACTGAATAATGGTTCCAAATCAAGGTTCTTACATAGTGATTCATCCGGGTTTGATCAGAAGCTTGAAGAACTTGTCATATGTCCAAACAGGCTAAACATAGATATCCTTATTAGAAAGTGGAATAAGTTATTCAACATAACTCCTATGGGATTTATTCAACTTTATGAAAGACTCTCCACTGAATAAGGGTTCCAAATCAAGCTTTTTACATAGTGATTCATCCTGGTTTGATTAGAAGCTTGAAGAACTTGCCATATGTCCAAACAAGCTAAACATGGATATCTTGATTAGAAAGTGGAATAATTTCTTAAACATAACTCCTTTGGGATTTATTCAAATTCATGGATACTCTCCACTAAATAATGGTTCCAAATAAATCTTCTTACATAGTGATTCATCCTGGTTGGATTAGGAGCTTGAAGAACTTGCCATATGTCCAAACAGGCTAAACATGGATATCCTGGTTAGAAAGTGAAATAACTACTTAAACATAACTCTTTTGGGATTTATTCAACTTCATGGATACTATCCACTGAATAATGGTTCCAAATCAAGCTTCTTACATAGTGATTCATCCTGGTTTGATTAGAAGCTTGAAGAACTTGCCATATGTCCAAACAGGCTAAACATGGATATCATGATTAGAAAGTGGAATAACTTCTTTAACATAAATCCTTTGGGATTCATTCAACTTCATGGATACTATCCACTGATTAATGGTTCCAAATCAAGATTCTTACATAGTAATTCATCCTGGTTTGATTAGAAGCTTGCAGAACTCGCCATATGTCCGAAGAGGCTAAACATGGATATCCTGATTAGAAAGTGGAATAAGTTATTCAACATAACTCCTTTGGGATTTATTCAACTTCATGGATACTCTCCACTGAATAATGGTTCCAAATAAATCTTCTTACATAGTGATTCATCCTGGTTTGATTAGGAGCTTGAAGAACTTGCCATATGTCCAAACAGGCTAAACATGGATATCCTGATTAGAAAGTGGAAGAACTTCTTAAACATAACTCCTTTGGGATTTATTCAACTTCATGGATACTCTCCACTGAATAATGGTTCCAAATCAAGGTTCTTACATAGTTATTCATCCGGGTTTGATTAGAAGCTTGAAGTACTTGCCATATGTCCAAACAGGCTAAACATGGATATCCTGATTAGAAAGTGGAATAAGTTATTCAACTTCATGGATACTATCCACTGAATAATGGTTCCAAATCAAGCTTTTTACATAGTGATTCTGTGAAAGCCTGTCTCGCTCACTCGGAACCCTGACTCACAGTGCTGCAGCGCATCGACCCCAACCAGTGATTCATCCTGGTTTGATTAGAAGCTACAAGAACTTGCCATATGTCCAAACAGGCTAAACATGGATAACCTTATTAGAAAGTGGAATAACTTCTTAAACATAAATCCTTTAGGACTGATTCAACTTCATGGATACTCTCCACTGAATAATGGTTCCAGATAAAGCTTCTTACATAGTGATTCATCTTGGTTTGTTTAGAAGCATGAAGAATTTGCCATATGTCCAAACAGACAAAACATGAGTATCTTGATTAGAAAGTGGAATAACTTCTTAAACATAACTCCTTTGAGATTTATTCAACTTCATGGATACTCTCCACTGAATAATGGTTCCAAATCAAGCTTCTTACATAGTGATTCATCCTGGTTTTATTAGAAGCTTCAAGAACTTGCCATATGTCTTAACAAGCTAAACATGGATATCCTGATTAGAAAGTGGAATAACTTCCTAAACATAACTCCTTTGGGATTGATTCAACTTCATGGATACTCTCCACTGAATAATGGTTCCAAATCAAGCTTCTTACATAGTAATTCATCCTGGTTTGATTAGAATCTTGCAGAACTTGCCATATGTCAAAACAAGCTAAACATGGATATCCCGATTAGAAAGTGGAATAACTTCTTAAACATAACTCCTTTGGGATTTATTTAACTTCATGGATACTCTCCACTGAATAAGGGTTCCAAATCAAGCTTTTTACATAGTGATTCATCCTGGTTTGATTAGAAGCTTGAAGAACTTGCCATATGTCCAAACATGCTAAACATAGATATCCTGATTAGAAAGTGGAATAACTTCTTAAACATAACTCCTATGGGATTTATTTAACTTCATGAAAGACTCTCCACTGAATAATGGTTCCAAGAAAAGCTTTTTACTTAGTGATTCATCCTGGTTTGATTAGAAGCTTGAAGAACTTGCCATATGTCCAAACATGCTAAACATGGATATCCGGATTAGAAAGTGGAATAACTTTTTAAACATAACTCCTTTGGGAATTATTCAACTTCATGGATACTCTCCACTGAATAATGGTTCCAAATAAATCTTCTTACATAGTGATTCATCCTGGTTTGATTAGAAGCTTCAAGAACTTGCCATATGTCCAAACAAGCTAAACATGGATATCCTGATTAGAAAGTGGAATAACTTCTTAAACATAGCTCCTTTGGGATTGATTCAACTTCATGGATACTCTCCACTGAATATTAGTTCCAAATCAAGCTTCTTACATAGTAATTCATCCTGGTTTGATTAGAAGCTTGCAGAACTTGCCATATGTCAAAACATGCTAAACATGGATATCCTGATTAGAAAGTGGAATAACTTCTTAAACATAACTCCTTTGGGATTTATTAAACTCTCTAATGAATAATTGTTCCAATTCAAGCTTCTTACATTGTGATTCAGCCTGGTGTTATTAGAAGCTTCAAGAACTTGCCATATGTCCAAACAGGCTAAACATGGATATCCTTATTAGAAAGTGGAATAACTTCTTAAACATAACTCTTTTGGGATTGATTCAACTTCATGTATATTCTCCATTGAATAATGGTTCCAAATCAAGATTCTTACATAGTGATTAATCTTGGTTTGTTTAGAAGCATGAAGAACTTACCATATGTCCAATAGGCTAAACATGAATATCCTGATTAGAAAGTGGAATAACTTCTTAAAAATAACTCCTTTGAGATTGATACAACTTCATGGATACTCTCCACTGAATAATGGTTCCAAATCAAGCTTCTTACATAATGATTCATCATGGTTTGATTAGAAGCTACAAGAACTTGCCATATGTCCAAACAGGCTAAACATGGATATCCTGATTAGAAAGTGGAATAGCTTCTTAAACATAAATCCTTTGGGATTTATTAAACTTCATGGATACTCTCCACTGAATAATGGTTCCAGATCAAGCTTCTTAGATAGTGATTCATCTTGGTTTGTTTAGAAGCATGAAGAATTTGCCATATGTCCAAACAGATAAACATGGAAATCCTGATTAGAATGTGGAATAACTTCTTCAACATAACTCCTATGGGATTTATTCAACTTCATGAAAGAATCTCCATTGATTAATGGTTCCAAATAAAGCTTTTTACATAGTCATTCATTTTGGTTTGATTAGAAGCTTGAAGAACTTGCCATATGTCCAAACATGCTAAACATGGATATCCAGATTAGAAAGTGGAATAACTTCTTAAACATAACTCCTTAGGAATTTATTCAACTTCATGGATACTATACACTGAATAATGGTTCCAAATCAAGCTTCTTATATAGTAATTCATCCTGGTTTGATTAGAAGCTTGCAGAACTTGCCATATGTCAAAACAGGCTAAACATGGATATCTTGATTAGAAAGTGGAATAACTTCTTTAACATAACTCCTTTGGGATTCATTCAAATTCATGGATACTCTCCACTGAATAATGGTTCCAAATCAAGCTTCTTACATAGTGGTTCATTCGGGTTTGATTAGAAGCTTGAAGAACTTGCCATATGTCAAAACAGGCTTAACATGGATATATCTTGATTAGAAAGTGGAATAACTTCTTAAACATAACTCCTATGAGATTTATTTAACTTCATGAAAGACTCTCCATTGATTAATGGTTTCAAATCAAGCTTTTTACATAGTGATTCATCCTGGTTTAATTGGAATTTTGAAGAACTTGCCATATATCCAAACATGCTAAAAATGGATATCCTAAATAGAAAGTGGAATAACTTCTTTAACATAAATCCTTTGGAATTTATTCAACTTCATGGATACTATCCACTGAATAATGGTTCCAAATCAAGATTCTTACATTGCAATTCATCCTGGTTTGGTTAGAAGCTTGCAGAACTTGCCATAAGTCCAAAGAGGCTAAACATGGATATCCTGATTAGAAAGTGGAATAACTTCTTAAACATAACTCCTTTGGGATTTATTCAACTTCATGGATACTCTCCACTGAATCATGGTTCCAAATAAAGCTTCTTACATAGTGATTAATCCTAGTTTGATTAGAAGCTTGAACAAGTTGCCATATGTCCAAACAGGCTAAGCATGGATATCCTGATTAGAAAGTGGAATAACTTCTTAAACATAACTCCTTTGGGATTGATTCAACTTCATGGATACTCTCTGCTGAATAATGATTCCAGATCAAGTTTATTACTTAGTGATTCATCTTGGTTTGTTTAGAAGCATGAAGAACTTGCCATATGTCCAAACAGGCTAAACATGGATATTCTGATTAGAAAGTGGAATAACTTCTTCAACATAACTCCTATGGGATTTATTCAACTTCATGAAAGACTCTCCATTGATTAATGGTTCCAAAACAATCTTCTTACATAGTGATTCATCCTGGTTTGATTAGAAGCTTGCAGACTTTGCCATATATCCAAACAGGCTAAACATGGATATCCGGATTAGAAAGTGGAATAACTTCTTAAACATAACTCTTTTGGGATCTATTCAACTTCATGGATACTCTACACTGAATAATGGTTCTAAATAAAGCTTCTTACATAGTAATTCATCCTAGTTTAATTAGAAGCTTGCAGAACTTGCCATATGTCAAAACAAGCTAAACATGGATATCCTGATTAGAATGTGGAATAACTTCTTCAACATAACTCCTTTGGGATTTAGTCAACTTCATGGATACTCTCCACTGAATAATGGTTCCAAATCAAGCTTCTTACTTAGTGATTCATCCTGGTTTTATTAGAAGCTTCAAGAACTTGCCATATTTCCAAACAAGCTAAACATGGATATCCTAATTATAAATTGGAATAACTTCTTAAACATAACTCCTTTCGGATTGATTCAACTTCATGGATACTCTCCACTGAATAATGGTTACAAATCAAGCTATTAACATAGTAATTCATCCTGGTTTGATTAGAAGTTTGCAGAACTTGCCATATGTCAAAACAGGCTAAACACGGATATCCTGATTAGAAAGTGGAATAACTTCTTAAACATAACTCCTTTAGGATTTAATCAACTTCATGGATACTCTCCACTGAATAATTGTTCCAAATCAAGCTTCTTACATAGTGGTTCATCCTGGTTTGATTAGAAGTTTCAAGAACTTGCCATATGTCCAAACAGGCGAAACATGGATATCCTGTTTAGAAAGTGGAATAACTTCTTAAACATAACTCCTTTGGGATTGACTCAACTTCATGGATACTCTCCTCTGAATAATGTTTCCATGTCAAGCTTCTTACATAGTTATTCATCTTGGTTTGTTTAGAAGCATGAAGAACTTGCCATATCTCCAAACAGGCTAAACATGGATATCCTGATTAGAAAGTGGAATAACTTCTTAAATATAACTCCTTTGGGATTTATTCAACTTCATGGATACTCTCCACTGAATATTGGTTCCAAATCAAGGTTCTTACATAGTGATTCATCCGGGTTTGATTAGAAGCTTGAAGAACTTGCCATATGTCCAAACAGACTAAACATGGATATCCTTATTAGAAAGTGGAATAAGTTATTCAACATAACTCCTATGGGATTTATTCAACTTCATAAAAGACTCTCCACTGAATAATGGTTCCAATTCAAGCTTTTTACATAGTGATTCATCCTGGTTTGATTAGAAGCTTGAAGAACTTGCCATATGTCTAAACAGGCTAAACATGGATATCCTGATTAGAAAGTGGAATAACTTCTTAAGCATAACTCCTTTCAGATTTATTCAACTTCATGGATACTATCCACTGAATAATGGTTCCAAATCAAGCTTCTTACATAGTGATTCATCCTGGTTTGATTAGAAGCTTGAAGAACATGCCATATGTCCAAACATGCTAAACATGGATATCCTAATAAGAAAGTGGAATAACTTTTTTAACATAAATCCTTTGGGATTTATTCAACTTCATGGATACTATCCACTGAATAATGGTTCCAAATCAAAATTCTTACATAGTAATTCATCATGGTTTGATTAGAAGCTTGCAGAACTTGCCATATGTCAAAACAAGCTAAACATGGATATCTTGATTAGAAAGTGGAATAATTTCTTTAACATAACTCCTTTGAGATTTATTCAACTTCATGGAGACTCTCCACTGAATAATGGTTCCAAATCAAGCTTCTTACATAGTGATTCATCCTGGTTTGATTAGAAGCTTGAAGAACTTGCCGTATGTCCAAACAGGCTAAACATGGATATCCTTATTATAAAGTGGAATAACTTCTTAAACATAACTCCTATAGGATTGATTCAATTTCATGGATACTCTCCACTGAATAATGGTTCCAAATAAGGCTTCTTACATAGTGATTCATCTTGGTTTGTTTAGAAGCATGAAGAACTTGCCATATGTCAAAACAGGCTAAACATGGATATCCTGATTAGAAAGTGGAATAACTTCTTCAACATAACTCGTATGGGATTTATTAAACTTCATGGATACTCTCCACTGAATAATGGTTCCAAATCAAGCTTCTTACATAGTGATTCATCCTGGTTTCATTAGAAGGTTGAAGAACTTGCCATATGTCCAAACAAGCTAAACATGGATATCCTTATTATAAAGTGGAATAACTTCTTAAACATAATTCCTATGGGATTGATTCAACCTCATGAAGACTCTCCACTGAATAATGGTTCCAAATCAAGCTTCTTACATAGTGATTCATCCTGGTTTGATTAGAAGCTTGAAGAACTTGCCATATGTCCAAACAGGCTAAACATGGATATCCTTATTATAAAGTAGAATAACTTATTAAACATAACTCCTATGGGATTTATTCAACTTCATGGATACTCTCCACTGAATAATGGTTCCAAATCAAGCTTCTTACGTAGTGATTTATCTTGGTTTGTTTAGAAGCATGAAGAACTTGCCATATGTCAAAACAGGCTAAACATGGATATCCTGATTAGAAAGTGGAATAACTTCTTCAACATAACTCGTATGGGATTTATTCAACTTCATAAATAAATTTCCATTGATTAATGGTTCCAAATAAACCTTTTTACATAGAGATTGGTCCTGGTTTCATTAGAAGGTTGAAGAACTTGCCATATGTCCAAACAGGCTAAACATGGGTAACCTTATTAGAAAGTGGAATAACTTATTCAACATAACTCCTATGTGATTTATTCGACTTCATGAAAGAGTCTCCACTGATTTATGGTTCCAAATCAAGCTTTTTACATAGTTATTCATCCTGGTTTGATTAGAAGCTTGAAGAACTTGCCATATGTCCAAAAAAGCTAAATATGGATATCCTGATTAGAAAGTGGAATAACTTCTAAAACCTAGCTCCTTTGGGATTTATTCAACTTCATGGAGACCCTCCACTGAATAATGGTTCCAATTCAAGCTTGTAACATAGTGATTCATCCTGGTTTGATTAGAAGCTTCAAGGACTTGCCAAATGTCCAAACAGGCTAAACATGGATATCCTAATTAGGAAGTGGAATAACTTCTTCAACATAACTCCTATGAGATTTATTCAACTTCATGGATACTCTCCACTGAATAATGGTTCCAAATAAAGCTTCTTACATAGTGATTAATCCTGGTTTGATTAGAAGCTTCAAGAACTTGCCATATGTCCAAACAGGCTAAAC
>MU106864.1:47622-68548 GCA_012274485.2 Sinapis alba | reverse complement strand
CATAGGAGTTATGTTGAAAAAGTTATTCCACTTTTTAATCATGATATCCATGTTTAGTCTGTTTGGACATATGGCAAATTCTTCAAGCTTCTAATCAAACAAGGATGAATCAATATGTAAGAAGCCTTATTTGTAAACATTAATCAGTGTAGAGTCTTTCATGAAGTTGAAAAAATCTCATAGGAGTTATGTTGAAGAAGTTATTCCACTTTCTAGTCATGATATCCATGTTTAGCCTGTTTGGACATATGACAAGTTCTTCAAGCTTCTAATCAAATCAGGATGAATCAATATGTAAGAAGATTGATTTGGAACCATTAATCATTTGAAAGTATCCATGAAGTTTAAAAAATCCCATAGGAGTTATGTTGAAGATGTTATTCCACTTTCTAATCATGATATCCATGATTAGTCTGTTTGCACATATGACAAGTTATTAAAGCTTCTAATCAAACCAAGACTAATCAATATGTAAGAAGCTTTATATGGAACCATTAATCAGTGGAAAGTATCCATGAAGTTGAATAAATCCCATAGGAGTTATGTTGAAGAAGTTATTCCACGTTCTAATCATGATATCCATGTTTAGCTTGTTTGGACATATGGCAATTTCTTCAAGCTTATAATCAAACCATGATGAATCACTATGTAAGAAGCTTGATTTTAACCATTAATCAGTGGAGAGTCTTTCATGAAGTTGAATAAATCTCATAGGAGTTATGTTGAAGAAGTTATTTCACGTTCTAATCATGATATCCATGTTTAGCCTGTTTGGACATATGGCAAGTTCTTCAATCTTATAATCAAACCATGATGAGTCACTATGTAAGCAGCTTGATTTGTAACCATTAATCAGTGGAGAGTCTTTCATGAAATTGAATAAATCTCATAAGAGTTATGTTCAAGAAGTTATTCCACTTTCTAATCATGATATCCATGTTTAGTCTGTTTGGACATATGGCAAGTTCTTCAAGCTTCTAATCAAACCAGGATAAGTCACTATGTAAGAAGCTTGATTTGTAACCATTAATCAGTGGAAAGCTTTCATGAAGTTGAAAAAATCTCATAGGAATTATGTTGAAGAAGTTATTCCACTTTCTAATCATGATATCCATGTTTAGCCTGTATGGACATATGACAGGTTCTTCAAGCTTCTAATCAAACAAGGATGAATCAATATGTAAGAAGCTTGATTTGTAAACATTAATCAGGGTAGAGTCTTTCATGAAGTTGATAAAATCTCATAGGAGTTATGTTGAAGAAGTTATTCCACTTTCTAATCATGATATCCATGTTTAGCCTGTTTGGACATATGACAGGTTCTTCAAGCTTCTAATCAAACAAGGATGAATCAATATGTAAGAAGCTTGATTTGTAACCATTAATCAGTGGAGAGTCTTTCATGAAGTTCAAAAAATCTTATTAGAGTTATGTTGAAGAAGTTATTCCATTTTCTAATCATGATATCCATGTTTATCCTGTTTGGACATATGGCAAGTTCTTCAAGCTTCTAATCAAACTAGGATTAATCAATATGTAAGAAGCTTGATTTGTAATCATTAATCAGTAAGAGTCTCCCTGAGGTTGAAAAAATCCCATAGGAGTTATGTTGAAGTAGATATTCCACTTTCTAATCAAGATATCCATGTTTCGCCTGTTTGGACATATGACAAGTTCTTCAAGCTTCTAATCAAACCAGGATGAATCAATATGTAAGAATCTTGATTTGGAACCATTAATCAGTGTAGAGTCTCCATGAAGTTTAAAAAATCCCATAGGAGTTATGTTGAAGATGTTATTCCACTTTCTAATCATGATATCCATGTTTAGCCTGTATGGGCATATAGCAAGTTCCTCAAGCCTATAATCAAACCATGATGAATCACTATGTAAGAAGCTTCATTTGTAAACATTAATCAGTGGAAAGTATCCATGAATTTGAAAAAATCTCATAGGAGTTATGTTGAAGAAGTTATTCCACTTTCTAATCATGATATCCATGTTTAACCTTTTTAGGCATATGACAAGTTCTTTAAGCTTCTAATCAAACCAGGATTAATCAACATGTAATAAGCTTGATTTGGAAACATTAATCAGTGGAAAGTATCCATGAATTTTAAAAAATCAGATAGGAGTTATGTTGAAGAAGTTATTCCACTTTCTAATCATGATATCCATGTTTAGCCTGTTTGGACATATGACAAGTTCTTCAAGCTTCTAATCAAACCAGGATGAATCAATATGTAAGAAGCTTGATTTGGAACCATTAATCAGTGGAGAGTCTTTCATGAAGTTGAATAAATCTCATAAGAGTTATGTTGAAGAAGTTATTCGACTTTTTAATCATGATATCCATGTTTAGCCTATTTGGACATATGGAAAGTTCTTCAAGCTTCCAATCAAACGAGGATGAATAAATATGTAAGAAGCTTGATTTGTAAACATTAATCAGTGGAGAGTCTTTCGTGAAGTTGAAAAAATCTCATAGGAGTTATGTTGAAGAAGTTATTCCACTTTCTAATCATGATATCCATGTTTTGCCTTTTTGGACATATGGCAAGTTCTTCAAGCTTCTAATCAAACCAGGATGAATCAATATGTAAGAAGCTTGATTTGTAATCATTAATCAGTGAAGAGTCTCCATGAGGTTGAAAAAATCCCATAGGAGTTATGTTGAAGAAGATATCCCACTTTCTAATCAAGATATCCATGTTTCGCCTGTTTGGACATATGGCAAGTTCTTCAAGCTTCTATTCAAACCAGAATGAATCAATATGTAAGAAGCTTGATTTGGAACAAGAAATTAGTGGAGAGTTTCCATGAAGTTGAAAAAAATCCCATAGGAGTTATGTTGAAGAAGTTATTCCACTTTCTAATCATGATATCCTTGTTTAGCCTGTTTGGACATATGTAAAGTTCTTCAAGCTTCTAATCAAACCAGGATGAATCAATCTGTAAGAATCTTGGTTTGGAACCATTAATCAGTCGAGAGTCTCCATGAAGTTTAAAAAATCCCATAGGAATTATGTTGAAGAAGTTATTCCACATTCTAATCATGATATCCATGTTAAGCATGTTTGGACATATGGCAAGTTCTTCAAGCTTCTAATCAAACCAAGATGAATCAATATTTAAGAGTATTGATTTGGAACCATTAATCAGTGGATAGTCAACATGAAGTTGAAAAAATCCCATAGGAGTTATGTTGAAGAAGTTCTTCCACTTTCTAATCATGATATCCATGTTTAGCCTGTTTGGACATACGACAAGTTATTCAAGCTTCTAATCAAACGAGGATGAATCATTATGTAAGAATGCTGATTTGGAACCATTAATCAGTGGAAAGTATCCATGAAGTTTAAAAAATCCCATAGGAGTTATGTTGAAGAAGTTATTCCACTTTCTAATCATGATATCCATGTTTAGCCTGTTTGGACATATGACAAGTTCTTCAAGCTTCTAATCAAACCAGGATGAATCAATATGTAATAATCTTGATTTGGAAGCATTAATCAGTGTAGAGTCTCCATGAAGTTTAAAAAATCTCATAGGAGTTATGTTGAAGAAAATATTCCACTTTCTAATCATGATATCCATGTTTAGCATATTTGGACATATGGAAAGTTCTTCAAGCTTATAATCAAACAAGGATGAATCAATATGTAAGAAGCTTGATTTGGAACCATTAGTCAGTGGAGAGTATTTCGTGAAGTTGAATAAATCCCATATGAGTTATGTTGAAGAATTTTTTCCACTTTCTAATCATGATATCCATGTCTAGCCTGTTTGGACATATGGCAAGTTCTTCAAGCTTCTAATCAAACAAAGATGAATTAATATGTAAGAAGCTTGATTTGGAACCATTAATCAGTGGAAAGTATCAATGAAGTTTAAATAATCCCATAGGAGTTATGTTGAAGAAGTTATTCCACTTTCTAATCATGATATTCATGTTTAGCCTGTTTGGACATATGGCAAGTTCTTCAAGTTTCTAATCAAACCAGGATCAATCACTATGTAAGAATCTTGATTTAGAAGCATTAATTAGTGTAGAGTCTCCATGAGGTTGGAAAAATCCCATAGGAGTTATGTTGAAGAAGATATCCCACTTTCTAATCATGATATCCATGTTTAGCATGTTTGGACATATGGCAAGTTCTTCAAGCTTCTAATCAAACCAGAACTAATCAATATGTAAGAAGCTTGATTTGGAACCATTAATCATTGGAAAGTATCCATGAAGTTAAAAAAATCCCATAGGAGTTATGTTGAAGAAGTTATTCCACTTTATAATCATGATACCCATGTTTAGCCTGTTTGGACATATGACAGGTTCTTCAAGCTTCTAATCAAACAAGGATGAATCAATATGTAAGAAGCTTGATTTGTAACCGCTAATCAGTGGATAGTCTTTCATGAAGTTGAAAAAATCTCATAGGAATTATGTTGAAGAAGTTATTCCACTTTCTAATCATGATATCCATGTTTAGCCTGTTTGGACATATGACAGGTTCTTCAAGCTTCTAATCAAACAAGGATGAATCAATATGTAAGAAGCTTGATTTGTAACCATTAATCAGTGGAGAGTCTTTCATGAAGTTGAAAAAATCTCATAGGAGTTATGTTGAAGAAGTTATTCCACTTTATAATCAAGATATCCATGTTTAGCATGTTTGGACATATGACAAGTTCTTCAAGTTCTAATCAAACCAGGATGATCAATATGTAAGAATCTTGATTTGAAAGCATTAATCAGTGTAGATTCTCCCTGAAGTTTAAAAAATCTCATAGGAGTTATGTTGAAGAAAATATTCCACTTTCTAATCATGATATCCATGTTTACCTTAATTGGACATAAGGAAAAATCTTCAAGCTTCTAATCAAAAAAGGATGAATCAATATGTAAGAAGCTTGATTTGGAACCATTAATCATTGGAAAGTATCTATGAAGTTAAAAAAATCCCATAGGAGTTATGTTGAAGAAGTTATTCCACTTTCTAATCATGATATCATTATATAGCATGTTTGGACATATTTCAAGTTCTTTAAGCTTCTAATCAAACCAAGATGAATCAATATGTAAGAATATTGATTTGGAACCATAAATCAGTGGATAGTCAACATGAAGTGAAAAAATCCCATAGGAGTTATGTTGAAGTAGTTATTCCACTTTCTAATCATGATATCCATGTTTAACCTTTTTAGGCATATGACAAGTTCTTCACGCTTCTAACCAAACCAGGATTAATCAACATGTAAGAAGCTTGATTTGGAAACATTAATCAGTGGAAAGTATCCATGAAGTTTAAAAAATCACATAGGAGTTATGTTGAAGAAGTTATTCCACTTTCTAATCATGATATCCATGTTTAGCCTGTTTGGACATATGACAAGTTCTTCAAGCTTCTAATCAAACCAGGATGAATCAATATGTAAGAAGCTTGATTTGGAACCATTAATCAGTGGAGAGTCTTTCATGAAGTTAAATAAATCTCATAAGAGTTATGTTGAAGAAGTTATTCGACTTTTTAATCATGATATCCATGTTTAGCCTATTTGGACATATGGAAAGTTCTTCAAGCTTCTAATCAAACAAGGATGAATCAATATGTAAGAAGCTTGATTTGGAACCATTAATCAGTGGAGAGTATTTCATGAAGTTGAATAAATCCCATAGGAGTTATGTTGAAGAATTTTTTCCACTTTCTAATCTTGATATCAATGTTTAGCATGTTTGGACATATTTCAAGTTCTTCAAGCTTCTAATCAAACAAGGATGAATCAATATGTAAGAAGCTTGATTTGTAACCGCTAATCAGTGGATAGTCTTTCATGAAGTTGAAAAAATCTCATAGGAATTATGTTGAAGAAGTTATTCCACTTTCTAATCATGATATCCATGTTTAGCCTGTTTGGACATATGACAGGTTCTTCAAGCTTCTAATCAAACAAGGATGAATCAATATGTAAGAAGCTTGATTTGTAACCATTAATCAGTGGGAGTCTTTCATGAACTTGAATAAATCCCATAGGAGTTATGTTGAAGAATGTTTTCCACTTTCTAATCATGATATCAATGTTTAGCCTGTTTGGACATATGTCAAGTTCTTCAAGCTTCTAATCAAACCATGATGAATAAATCTGTAAGAATCTTTAGTAGGAACCACTAATCAGTGGAGAGTCTCCATGAAGTTGAATAAATCCCATAGGAGTTATGTTGAAAAAGTTATTCTACTTTCTAATCATGATATCCATGTTTAGCCTGTTTGGACATATGGCAAGTTCTTCAAGCTTCTAATCAAACCAGAACTAATCAATATGTAAGAAGCCTTATTTGGAACAATTAATCATTGGAATGTATCCATGAAGTTAAAAAAATCCCATAGGAGTTATGTTGAAGAAGTTATTCCACTTTCTAATCATGATATCCTTGTATAGTCTGTTTGGACATATGTCAAGTTCTTTAAGCTTCTAATCAAACCAAGATGAATCAATATGTAAGAATATTGATTTGGAACCACTAATCAGTGGATAGTCAACATGAAGTTGAAAAAATCCCATAGGAGTTATGTTGAAGAAGTTATTCCACTTTCTAATCATGATATCCATGTTTAACCTATTTGGACATATGACAAGTTCTTCAAGTTTCTAATCAAACCAGGATTAATCAATATGTAAGAAGCTTGATTTGGAACCATTAATCAGTTGAGAGTATTTCATGAAGTTGAATAAATCTCATAGGAGTTATTTTGAAGAAGTTATTCGACTTTTTAATCATGATATCCATGTTTAGCCTATTTGGACATATGGAAAGATTTTCAAGCTTCTAATCAAACAAGGATAAATCAATATGTAAGAAGCTTGATTTGGAACCATTAATCAGTGGAGAGTATTTCATGAAGTTGAATAAATCCCATAGGAGTTATGTTGAAGATTTTTTTCCACTTTCTAATCATGATATCAATGTTTAGCCTGTTTAGACATATGTCAAGTTCTTCAAGCTTCTAATCAAACCAGGAAGAATCAATCTGTAAGAATCTTGAATAGGAACCACTAATCAGTGGAGAGTCTCCATGAAGTTGAAAAAATCCCATAGGAGTTATATTGAAGAAGTTATTCCACTTTCTAATCATGATATCCATGTTTAGCCTGTTTGGACATATGGCAAGTTCTTCAAGCTTCTAATCAAGACATGACTAATCAATATGTAAGAAGCTTGATTTGGAGCCATTAGTCAGTGGAGAGTCTCCATGAAGTTTAAAAAATCCCATAGGAGTTATGTTGAAGAAGTTATTCCACTTTCTAATCATGATATCCTTGTTTAGCATGTTTGGACATATGTAAAGTTCTTCAAGCTTCTAATCAAACCAGGATGAATCAATATGTAAGAAGCTTGATTTTGAACCATTAATCAGTGGAGAGTCTCCATGAAGTTAAAAAAAAATCCCACAGGAGTTATGTTGAAGAAGTTATTCCAGTTTCTAATCATGATTTCCATGTTTAGCTTGTTTGGACATATGGCAAGTTCAAAACAGGACTAATCAATATGTAAGAAGCTTGATTTGGAACCATTAGTCAGTGGAGAGTCTCCATGAAGTTGAAAAAATCCCATAAGAGTTATGCTGAAGAAGTTATTCCACTTTCTAATCATGATATCCATGTTTAGCCTGTTTGGACATATGGCAAGTTCTTCAAGCTTCTAATCAAACCAGAACTAATCAATATGTAAGAAGCTTGATTTGGAACCATTAAACAGTAGAAAATATCCATGAAATTGAAAAAATACCATAGGAGTTATGTTGAAGAAATTATTCCACTTTCTAATCATGATATTCATTTTTAGCCCGTTTGGACATATGACAAGTTCTTTAAGCTTCTAATCAAACCAGGATGAATCAATATCTAAGAAGCTTGATTTTGAACCATTAATCAGTGGAGAGTCTCCCTGAAGTTTAAAAAATCCCATAGGAGTTATGTTGAAGAAGTTATTCGACTTTCTAATCATGATATCCATGTTTTGCCTGTTTGGACATAAGACAAGTTCTTCAAGCTTCTAATCAAACCAGGATGAATCAATATGTAAGAATCTTGATTTGAAAGCATTAATCAGTGTAAATTCTCCCTGAAGTTTAAAAAATCCAATAGGAGTTATGTTGAAGAAAATATTCCACTTTCTAATCATGATATTCATGTTTACCCTAATTGGACATAAGGAAAGTTCTTCAAACTTCTAATCAAACAAGGATGAATCAATATGTAAGAAGCTTGATTTGGAACCATTAATCATTGGAAAGTATCCATGAAGTTAAAAAAATCCCATAGGAGTTATGTTGAAGAAGTTATTCCACTTTCTAATCATGATATCCTTGTATAGCATGTTTGGACATATGTCAAGTTCTTTAAGCTTCTAATAAAACAAAGATGAATCAATATGTAAGAATATTGATTTGGAACCATTAATCAGTGGATAGTCAACATGAAGTGAAAAAATCCCATAGGATTTATGTTGAAGAAGTTATTCCACTTTCTAATCATGATATCCATGTTTAACCTTTTTGGACATATGACAAGTTCTTCAAGCTTCTAATCAAACCAGGATGAATCAACATGTAAGAAGCTTGATTTGGAAACATTAATCAGTGGAAAGTATCCATGAAGTTTAAAAAATCCCATAGGAGTTATGTTGAAGAAGTTATTCCACTTTCTAATCATGATATCCATGTTTAGCCTGTTTGGACAAATGACAAGTTCTTCAAGCTTCTAATCAAACCAGGATGACTCAATATGTAAGAAGCTTGATTTGGAACCATTAATCAGTGGAGAGTCTTTCATGAAGTTGAATAAATCTCATAAGAGTTATGTTGAAGAAGTTATTCGACTTTTTAATCATGATATCCATGTTTAGCCTATTTGGACATATGGAAAGTTCTTCAAGCTTCTAATCAAACAAAGATGAATCAATATGTAAGAAGCTTGATTTGAAACCATTAATCAGTGGAGAGTATTTCATAAAGTTGAATAAATCCCATAGGAGTTATGTTGAAGAATTTTTTCCACTTTCTAATCATGATATCCTTGTATAGCCTGTTTGGACATATGTCAAGTTCTTTAAGCTTCTAATTAAACCAAGATGAATCAATATGTAAGAATATTGATTTGGAACCATTAATCAGTGGATAGTCAACATGTAGGTTAAAAAATCCCATAGGAGTTATGTTGAAGAAGTTATTCCACTTTCTAATCATGATATCCATGTTTAACCTGTTTGGACATATGACAAGTTCTTCAAGCTTCTAATCAAACCAGGATGAATCAATATGTAAGAATATTGATTTGGAACCATTAATCAGTGGACCGTATCCATGAAGTTTAAAAAAATTCCATAGGAGTTATGTTGAAGAAGTTATTCCACTTTCAAATCATGATATCCATGTTTAGCCTATTTGGACATATGGCAAGTTCTTCAAGATTATAATCAAACCATGATGAATCACTATGTAAGAATCTTGATTTTTAACGATTAATCAGTGGAGAGTCTTTCATGAAGTTGAATAAATCTCATAGGAGTTATACTGAAGAAGTTTTCCACTTTCTAATCATGATATCCATGTTTAGCCTGTTTGGACATATGGCAAGTTCTTCAAGCTTCTAATCAAACCAGGACTAACCATTATGTAAGAAGCTTGATTTGGAACCATTATTCAGTGTAAAGTATCTATGAAGTTGAAAAAATCTCATAGGAGTTATGTTGAAGGAGTTATTCCACTTTCTAATCATGATATCCATGTTTAGCCTATTTGGTCATTTGGCAAGTTCTTCAAGCTTACAATCAATCCATGATGAATAACTATGTAAGAATATTGATTTTTAACCATTAATCAGTGGAGAGTCTTTCATGAAGTTAAATAAATCACAGAGGAGTTATGTTGAAGAAGTTATTCCACTTTCTAATCATGATATACATGCTTAGCATCTTTGGACATATGGCAAGTTCTTCAAGCTTCTAATCAAACCAGGACTAATCAATATGTAAGAAGCTTGATCTGGAACCATTATTCAGTGTAAAGTATCCATGAAATTGAAAAAATCCCGTAGGAGTTATGTTGAAGAAGTTATTCCACTTTCTAATCATGATGTCCATGTTTAGCCTATTTGGACATATGGCAAGTTCTTCAAGTTTATAATAAAACCATGCTGAATCACTATGTAAGAAGCTTGATTTCTAACAATTAATCAGTAGAGAGTCTTTAATGAAGTTGAATAAATCTCATAGAAGTTGGACATATGGCAAGTTATCCATTTTCTTATCAAGATATCCATGTTTAGCCTGTTTGGACATATGGCAAGTTCTTCAAGCTTCTGAACAAACCAGGATGAATCACTATGTAAGAAACTTGATTTGTAACCATTAATCAGTGAAGAGTCTTTTATGAAGTTGAATAAATATCATAGGAGTTATGTCGAAGAAGTTCTTTCACTTTCTAACATGATATCCATGTTTAGCCTGTTTGGACATATGGCAAGCTCTTCAAGCTTCTAATCAATCCAGGATGAATCACTATGTAAGAAGCTTCATTTGGAACCATTATTCATTGGAGAGCCTTTCATGAAGTTGAATAAATCTCATAGGAGTTATGTTGAAGAAGTTATTTCACTTTCTAATCATGATATCCATGTGTAGTCTATTTGGACATATGGCAAGTTCTTCAAGCTTCTAATCACACGAGGATGAATCAATATGTAAGAAGATATATTTGTAACCATAAATCCGTGGAGAGTCTCCATGAAGTTGAAAAATCCCATAGGCGTTATGATAAAGAAGTTATTTCCCTTTCTAATTAGGATATCCATGTTTAGCCTGTTTGGACATATGGCAAGTTCTTCAAGCTTCTAAACAAACAAGGATGAATCACTATGTAAGAAACTTGATTTGGAACCATTAAACAGTTAAGAGTCTTTCATGAAATTGAATAAATCTCATAGGAGTTATGTTGAAGAAGTTATTCCACTTTCTAATCATGATATTCATGTTTAGCCTATTTGGACATATGGCAAGTTTTTCAAGCTTTTAATCAAACCAGGATGATTTAATATGTAAGAAACTTGATTTGGAACCATTAATCAGTCGAGAGTCTCCATGAAGTTTAAAAAATACTATAGTAGTTATGTTGAAGAAATTATTTTACTTTCTAATCATGATATCCATGTTTAGTCTATTTGAACATATGACAAGTTCTTCAAGCTTTTAATCAAACCATGATGAGTCACTATGTAAGAAGCTTAATTTGGAACCATTAATCTGTGGAGAGTCTTTCATGAAGTTTAATAAATCTCATAGGAGTTATGTTGAAGAAGTTATTTCACTTTCTAATCATGATATCCATGTTTATTCTATTTGGACATATGTCAAGTTCTTCAAGCTTCTAATCACACCAGGATGAATTAATATGTAAGAAGCTTGATTTGAAACCATAAATCCGTGGAGATTCTCCATGAAGTTGAAAAATCCCATAAGAGTTATGATGAAGAAGTTATTTCACTTTCTAACATGATATTCATGTTTAGCCTGTTTGGAGATATGGCAAGTTCTTCAAGCTTCTAATCAATCCAGGATGAATCACTATGTAAGAAGCTTGATTTGGAACCATTAATCAGTGGAGAGTCTTTCATGAAGTTGAATAAATCTCATAGGAGTTATGTTGAAGAAGTTATTTCACTTTCTTATCATGATTTCCATGTTTAGTCTATTTGGCCACATGGCAAGTTCTTCAAGCTTCTAATCACACCAGGATGAATCAATATGTAAGAAGATTGATTTGAAACCATAAATCCGTAGAGAGTCTCCATGAAGTTGAAAAATACCGTAGGAGTTATGTTGAAGAAGTTATTTCACTTTTTTATCAGGATATCCATGTTTTGCCTGTTTGGAAATATTGCAAGTTCTTCAAGCTTCTAAACAAACCAGGATGAATCACTATGTAAGAAACTGTATTTGAAACCATTAACCAGTGAAGAGTCTTTCATGAAGTTGAATAAATCTCATAAGAGTTATGTTGAAGAAGTTATTCCACTTTCTAAACATGATATCCATGTTTAGCATGTTTGGACATATGGCAAGTTCTTCAAGTTTTTAATCAAACTAGGATGATTCAATATGTAAGAAGCTTGATTTGGAACCATTAATCAGTGGAGAGTCTCCATGAAGTTGAAAAAAATACCATAGGAGTTATGTTTAAGAAGTTATTCCACTTTCTAATCATGATATCCATGTTTAGTCTATTTGGACATATCGCAAGTTCTTCAAGATTCTAAACAAACCAGGATGAATTACTATGTAAGAAACTTGATTTGTAACCATTAATCAGTGAAGAGTCTTTCATGAAGTTAAATTAATCTCATAGGAGTTATGTTGAAGAAGTTAGTTCACTTTCTAACATGATATCCATGTTTAGCCTATTTGGACATATGGCAAGTTCTTCAAGCTTCTAATCAATCCAGGATGAAACACTATGTAAGAAGCTTGATTTGGAACCATTAATTAGTGGAGTGTCTTTCATGAAGTTGAATAAATCTCATAGGATTTATGTTGAAGAAGTTATTTCACTTTCTAACATGATATCCATGTTTAGCCTGTTTGGACATATGGCAAGTTCTTCAAGCTTCTAATCAATCTAGGATGAATCACTATGTAAGAAGCTTGATTTGGAACCATTAATCAGTGGAGAGTCTTTCATGAAGTTGAATAAATCTCATAGGATTTATGTTGAAGAAGTTATTTCACTTTCTAACATGATATCCATGTTTAGCCTGTTTGGACATATGGCAAGTTCTTCAAGCTTCTAATTGAACCAGAATTAATCACTATGCAAGAAGCTTGATTTGAAACCATTAATCAGTGGAGAGTCTTTAATGAAGTTGAATAAATCTCATAGGAGTTATATTGAAGAAGTTATTCCACTTTCTAATCATGATATCCATGTTTAGCCTGTTTGGACATATGGCAAGTTCTTCAAGCTTCTAGTCAAACCAGGATGAATCAAGATGTAAGAAGCTTGATTTCGAACCATTACTCAGTGGAGAGTCTCCATGAAGTTGAAAAAATACCATAGGAGTGATGTTGAAGAAGTTATTCCACTTTCTAATCATGATATCCATGTTTCGTCTATTTGGACATATGGCAAGTTCTTCAAGCTTCTAAACAAACCAGGATCAATAACTATGTAAGAAACTTGATTTGTAACCATTAATCAGTGAAGAATCTTTTATGAAATTGAATAAATCTCATAGGAGTTATGTTGTAGAAGTTATTTCACTTTCTAACATGATATCCATGTTTAGCCTGTTTGGACATATGGCAAGTTCTTCAAGCTTCTAATCAATCCAGGATGAATCACTATGTAAGAAACTTGATTTGGAACCATTAATCAATGGAGATTCTTTCATGAAGTTGAATAAATCTCATCGGATTTATGTTGAAGAAGTTATTTCACTTTCTAACATGATATCCATGTTTAGCCTGTTTGGACATATGTCAAGTTCTTCAAGCTTCTAATCAATCCAGGATGAATCACTATGTAAGAAACTTGATTTGGAACCATTAATCAGTGGAGATTCTTTCATGAAGTTGAATAAATCTCATCGGATTTATGTTGAAGAAGTTATTTCACTTTCTAACATGACATCCATGTTTAGCCTGTTTGGACATATGGCAAGTTCTTCAAGCATCTAATCGAACCAAAATTAATCACTATGCAAGAAGCTTGATTTGGAACCGTTAATCAGTAGAGAGTCTTTAATGAAGTTGAATAAACCTCATAGGAGTTATGTTGAAGAAGTTATTTCACTTTCTAATCATGATATCCATGTTTAGTCTATTTGGACATATGGCAAGTTCTTCAAGCTTCTAATCACACCAGGATGAATCAATATGTAAGAAGCTTGATTTGGAACCATAAATCCGTGGAGAGTCTCCATGAAGTTGAAAAATCCCATAAGAGTTATGTTGAAGAAGTTATTTCACTTTCTAACATGATATACATGTTTAGCCTGTTTGGACATATGGCAAGTTCTTCAAGCTTCTAATTAGTCCATGATGAATCACTATATAAGAAGATTGATTTGGAACCATTAAACAGTGGAGAGTCTTTCATGAAGTTGAATAAACCTCATAGGAGTTATGTTGAAGAAGTTATTTCACTTTCTTATGATGATTTCCATGTTTAGTCTATTTGGACAAATGGAAAGTTCTTCAAGCTTCTAATCACACCAGGATGAATCAATATGTAAAAAGATTGATTTGGAACCATTAATCCGTGGAGAGTCTCCATGAAGTTAAAAAATCCCATAGGAGTTATGTTAAAGAAGTTATTTCACTTTCTAATTAGGACATCTATGTTTAACATGTTTGGACATATGACAAGTTCTTCAAGCTTCTAAACAAACCAGGATGAATCATTATGTAAGAGACTTGATTTGGAACCATTAAACAGTGAAGAGTCTTTCATGAAATTTAATAAATCTCATAGGAGTTGTGTTGAAGAAGTTATTCCACTTTCTAATCATGATATCCATGTTTAGCCTGTTTGGACATATGACAAGTTCTTCAAGCTTCTAATCACACCAGGATGAATCAATATGTAAGAAGATTGATTTGTAACAATAAATCCGTGGAGAGTCTCCATGAAGTTGAAATATCCCATAGGAGTTATCTTGAAGAAGTTATTTCACTTTCTAACATGATATCCATGTTTAGCCTGTTTGGACATATGGCAAGTTCTTCAAGCTTCTAATCAATCCAGGATGAATCACTATGTAAGAAGCTTAATTGGAAACCATTAATCAGTGGAGTGTCTTTCATGAAGTTGAATAAATCTCATAGGATTTATGTTGAAGAAGTTATTTCACTTTCTAACATGATATCCATGTTTAGCCTGTTTAGACATATGGCAAGTTCTTCAAGCTTCTAATTGAACCAGAATTAATCACTATGCAAGAAGCTTGATTTGAAACCATTAATCAGTGGAGAGTCTTTAATGAAGTTGAATAAATCTCATAGGAGTTATATTGAAGAAGTTATTCCACTTTCTAATCATGATATCCATGTTTAGCCTGCTTGGACATATGGCAAGTTCTTCAAGCTTCTAGTCAAACCAGGATGAATCAAGATGTAAGAAGCTTGATTTCGAACCATTAATCAGTGGAGAGTCTCCATGAAGTTGAAAAAATACCATAGGAGTTATGTTGAAGAAGTTATTCCACTTTCTAATCATGATATCCATGTTTAGTATATTTGGACATATGGCAAGTTCTTCAAGCTTCTAAACAAACCAGGATCAATAACTATGTAAGAAACTTGATTTGTAACCATAAATCAGTGAAGAGTCTTTTATGAAGTTAAATAAATCTCATAGGAGTTATGTTTAAGATGTTATTTCACTTTATAACATGATATCCATGTTTAGCCTGATTGGACATATAGCAAGTTCTTCAAGCTTCTAATCAATACAGGATGAATCACTATGTAAGAAACTTGATTTGGAACCCCATTAATTAGTGGAGAGTATTTCATGAAGTTGAATAAATCTCATAGGATTTATGTTGAAGAAGTTATTTCACTTTCTAACATGATATCCATGTTTAGCCTGTTTGGACATATGGCAAGTTCTTCAAGCATCTAATCGAACCAGAATTAATCACTATGCAAGAAGCTTGATTTGGAACCGTTAATCAGTAGAGAGTCTTTAATGAAGTTGAATAAACCTCATAGGAGTTATATTGAAGAAGTTATTCCACTTTCTTAACAGGATATCCATGTTTAGCCTGTTTGGACATATGGTAAGTTCTTCAAGCTTCTAGTCAAACAAGGATGAATCAAGATGTAAGAAGCTTGATTTGGAACCATTAATAAGTGGAGAGTCTCCAATAAGTTGGAAAAATCCCATAGTAGTTATGTTGAAATGTTATTCCACTTTCTAATCATGATATCCATGTTTAGTCTATTTGGACACATAGCAAGTTCTTCAAGCTTCTAATCAATCCAGGATGAATAACTATGCAAGAAGCTTGATTTGGAACCATTAATTATTGGAGAGCCTTTCATGAAGTTGAATAAATATCATAGGAGTTATGTTGAAGAAGTTGATCTACTTTCTAATCATGATATCCATGTTTAGTCTATTTGAACATATTACAAGTTCTTCAAGCTTCTAATCAAACCATGATGAGTCACTATGTAAGAAGCTTAATTTGGAACCATTATTCTGTGAAGTGTCTTTCATGAAGTTTAATAAATCTCATAGGAGTTATGTTGAAGAAGTTATTTCACTTTCTAATCATGATATCCATGTTTAGTCTATTTGGACATATGTAAGAAACTTGATTTGGAACCATTAAACAACGAAGAGTCTTTCATAAAATTGAATAAATCTCATAGGAGTTATGTTAAATAAGTTATTCCACTTTCTAATCATGATATCCATGTTTAGCCTATTTGGACATATGGCAAGTTCTTCAAGCTTCTAATTATGATATCCATGTTTAACCTGTTTGGACATATGACAAGTTCTTCAAGCTTTTAATCAAACCAAGATGATTCAATATGTAAGAAGCTTGATTTGGAACCATTAATCAGTGGAGAGTTTCGATGAAGTTGAAAAAAATACTAGAGGAGTTATGTTGAAGAAGTTATTCCACTTTGTAATCTTGATATCCATGTTTAGTCTATTTGGACATATGGAAGCTCTTCAAGCTTCTAATAAAACCATGATGAGTCACTATGTACGAAGCTTAATTTGGAACCATTAATCTGTGGAGAGTTTTTTATGAAGTTGAAAAATCTCATAGGAGTTATGTTGAAGAAGTTATTTCACTTTCTAACATGATATCCATGTTTAGCCTGTTTGGACATATGGCAAGTTCTTCAAGCTTCTAATCAATCCAGGATGAATCACTATGTAAAAAACTTTATTTGGAACCATTAATCAGTGGAGAGTCTTTCATGAAGTTGAATAAATCTCATAGGATTTATGTTGAAGAAGTTATTTCTCTTTCTAATCATGATATCCATGTTTAGTTTATTTGGACATATGGCAAGTTCTTCAAGCTTCTAATCAATCCAGGATGAATGACTATGTAAGAAGCTTCATTTGGAACAATTAATCAGTGGAGAGCCTTTCATGAAGTTGAATAAATCTCATAAGAGTTATGTTGAAGAAGTTATTTCACTTTCTAATCATGATATCCATGTTTAGTCTATTTGGACATATGACAAGTTCTTCAAGCTTTTAATCAAACCAGGATGATTCAATATGTAAGAAGCTGGATTTGAAACCATTAATCAGTGGAGAGTGTCCATGAGGTTGAAAAATACTATAGGAGTTATGTTGAAGAAGTTATTCCACTTTCTAATCATGATATCCATGTTTAGTCTATTTGGACATATGGCAAGTTCTTCAAGCTTCTAATAAAACCATGATGAGTCACTATGTAAGAAGCTTGATTTGGAACCATTAATCAGTGGCGACTCTTTCATGAAGTTGAATAAATCTCATAGGATTTATGTTGAAGAAGTTATTTCACTTTCTAAAATGATATCCATGTTTAGCCTGTTTGGACATATGGCAAGTTCTTCAAGCTTCTAATCGAACCTAAATTAATCACTATGCAAGAAGCTTGATTTGGAACCATTAATCAGTGGAGAGTCTTTAATGAAGTTGAATAAATCTCATAGGCGTTATGTTGAAGAAGTTATTTCACTTTCTAATCAGGATATCCATGTTTAGCCTGTTTGGATATATGGCAAGTTCTTCAAGCTTCTAAAGAAACCAGGATGAATCACTATGTAAGAAACTTGATTTGGAACCATTAAACAGTGAAGAGTCTTTCGTGAGATTGAATAAATCTCATAGAAGTTATGTTGAACAAGTTATTCCACTTTCTAATCATGATATCCATGTTTAGCCTGTTTCAACATATGGCAAGTTCTTCCAGATTTTAATCAAACCAGGATGATTCAATATGTAAGAAGCTTGATTTGGAACCATTAAACAGTGAAGAGTCTTTCATGAAGTTGAAAAAATAATATAGGAGTTATGTTTAAGAAGTTATTCCACTTTCTAATCATGATGTCCATGTTTAGTCTATTTGGACATATGGAAAGTTCTTCAAGCTTCTAATCAATCTATGATGAGTCACTATGTTAGATGCTTAATTTGGAACCATTAATCCGTGGAGAGTCTTTCATGAAGTTTAATAAATCTCATAGGAATTATGTTGAAGAAATTATTTCACTTTCTATTCATGATATCCATGTTTAGTCTATTTGTACATATGGCAAGTTCTTCAAGCTTCTAATCACACCAGGATGAATCAATATGTAAGAATTTTAATTTGGAACCGTAAATCCGTGGAGAGTCTGTCTTGAAGTTGAACAAATCTCATAGGATTTATGTTGAAGAAGTTATTTCACTTTCTAACATGATATCCATGTTTAGCCTGTTTGGGTATATGGCAAGTTCTTCAAGCTTCTAATCGAACCAGGATGATTCAATATGTAAGAAGCTTGATTTGGAACCATTAATCAGTGGAGAGTCTCCATGAAGTTGAAAAAATACTATAGGAGTTATGTTGAAAAAGTTATTCCACTTTCTAATCATGATATCCATGTTTAGTCTATTTGGACATATGACAAGTTCTTCAAGCTTCTAATCAAACCATGATGAGTCACTATGTAAGAAGCTTAATTTGGAACCATTAATCTGTGGAGGGTCTTTCATGAAGTTTAATAAATCTCATAGGAGTTATGTTGAAGAAGTTATTTCACTTTCTAATCATGATATCCATGTTTAGTCTATTTGGACACATGGCAAGTTCTTGAAGCTTCTAATCACACAAGGATGAATCAATATGTAAGAAGATTGATTTGGAACCATAAATCTGTGGAGAGTCTCCATGAAGTTGAAAAATCCCATATGAGTTATGTTAAGCCTGTTTGGACATATGGCAAGTTGTTCAAGCTTCTAACAAACCAGGATGAATCACTATGTAAGAAACTTGATTTGTAACCATTAAACAGTGAAGAGTCTTTCATGAAATTGAATAAATCTCATAGGAGTTATGTTGAAGAAGTTATTCCACTTTCTAATCATGATATCCATGTTTAGCCTGTTTGGACATATGGCAAGTTCTTCAAGCTTTTAATCAAACAAGGATGATTTAATATGTAAGAAGCTTGATTTGGAACCATTAATCAGTGGAAATTCTCCATGAAATTGAAAAAATACTATAGGAGTTATGTTGAAGAAGTTATTCCACTTTCTAATCATGATATCCATGTTTAGCCTGTTTGGACATATGGCAAGTTCTTCAAGCTTTTCATCAAACCAGGATGATTTAATATGTAAGAAGCTTGATTTGGAACCATTAATCAGTGAAAAGTCTCCATCAAGTTGAAAAAATACTATAGGAGTTATGTTGAAGAAGTTATTCCACTTTCTAATCATGATATCCATGTTTAGTCTATTTGGAAATATGGCAAGCTCTTCAAGCTTCTAATCAAACCAGGATGAATCACTATGTAAGAAGCTTGATTTGTAACCATTAATCAGTGAAGAGTCTTTCATGAAGTTAAATTAATCTCATAGGAGTTATGTTGAAGAAGTTAGTTCACTTTCTAACATGATATCCATGTTTAGCCTATTTGGACATATGGCAAGTTCTTCAAGCTTCTAATCAATCCAGGATGAATCACTATGTAAGAATCTTGATTTGGAACCATTAATCAGTGGAGAGCCTTTCATGAAGTTGAATAAATATCATAGGAGTTATGTTGAAGAAGTTATTTCACTTTCTAATCATGATATCCATGTGTAGTCTGTTTGGACATATGGCAAGTTCTTCAAGCTTCTAATCACACCAGGATGAATCAATATGTAAGAAGATTTATTTGGAACCATAAATCCTTGGAGAGTCTCCATGAAGTTGAAAAATCCCATAGGAGTTATGTTAAATAAGTTATTTTACTTTTTAATCAGGATTTCCATGTTTAGTCTATTTGGACATATGACATGTTCTTCAAGCTTCTAAACAAACCTGGATGAATCACTATTTAAGAAACTTGATTTGGAACCATTAATCAGTGAAGAGTCTTTTATGAAGTTGAATAAATCTCATAGGAGTTATGTTGAAGAAGTTATTTCACTTTCTAACATGATATCCATGTTTAGCCTGTTTGGACATATGCAAGTTCTTCAAGCTTCTAATCAATCCAGGATGAATCACTATGTAAGAATATTGATTTGGAACCATTAATCAGTGCAGAGTCTTTCATGAAGTTGAATAAATCTCATAGGATTTATGTTAAAGAAGTTATTTCACTTTCTAACATGATATTGATGTTTAGCCTGTTTGGACATATGGCAAGTTCTTCAAGCTTCTAATCGAACCAGAATTAATCACTATGCAAGAAGCTTGATTTGGAACCAGTAATCAGTGGAGAGTCTTTAATGAAGTTGAATAAATCTCATAGGAGTTATGTTGAAGAAGTTATTCCACTTTCTAATTAGGATATCCATGTTTAGTCTGTTTGGACATATGGCAAGTTCTTCAAGCTTCTAGTCAAACCAAGATGAATCAAGATGTACGAAGCTTTATTTGGAACTATTAATTAGTGGAGAGTCTCCATTAAGTTGAAAAAATCTCATAGGAGTTATGTTGAAATGTTATTCCACTTTCTAATCATGATATCCATGTTTAGTCTATTTGGACATACGAAAAGTTCTTCAATCTTCTAATCAATCCATGATGAATCACTATGTAAGAAGCTTGATTTGGAACCGTTAGTCAGTGGAGAGTCTTTCATGAAGTTGAATAAATCTCATAGGAGTTATGTTGAAGAAGTTATTTCACTTTCTAATCATGATATCCATGT
>MU106864.1:21699-46415 GCA_012274485.2 Sinapis alba | reverse complement strand
GGAGTTATGTTGAAGAAGTTATTCCACTTTCTAATCATGATATCCATGTTTAGCCTGTTTGGACATATGACAAGTTCTTCAAGCTTTTAATCAAACCAGGATAATTCAATATGTAAGAATCTTGATTTCGAACAATTAACCAGTGGAGAGTCTCCATGAAGTTGAAAAAATACTATAGGAGTTATGTTGAAGAAGTTATTCTACTTTCTAATCATGATATCCATGTTTAGTCTATTTGGACATATGGCAAGTTCTTCAAGCTTCTAATCAATCTAGGATGAATCACTATGTAAGAATCTTGATTTGGAACCATTAATCAGTGGAGAGTCTTTCATGAAGTTGAATAAATCTCATAGGAGTTATCTTAAAGAAGTTATTTCACTTTCTAATCATGATATCCATGTGTAGTCAATTTGGACATATGACAAGTTCTTCAAGCTTCTAATCACACCAGGGTGAATCAATATGTAAGAAGATTTATTTGGAACAATAAATCCTTGGAGAGTCTCCATGAAGTTGAAATATCCCATAGGAGTTATGTTAAAGAAGTTATTTTACTTTTTAATCAGGATATCCATATGGCAAGTTCTTCAAGCTTGGACATATGGCAAGTTCTTCAAGCTTTTAATCACACAAGGATTAATCACACAAGGATTAATCAATATGTAAGAAGCTTGATTTGGAACCATAAATCCGTGGGGAGTCTCCATGAAGTTGAAAAATCCCATAAGAGTTATGTTGAAGAAGTTATTTCACTTTCTAACATGATATCCATGTTTAGCCTGTTTGGAAATATGGCAAGTTCTTCAAGCTTCTAATCAATCGAGGATGGATCACTATGTAAGAAGCTTGATTTAAAACCATTAATTAGTGGAGAGTCTTTCATGAAGTTGAATAAATCTCATAGGAGTTATGATGAAGAAGTTATTTCACTTTCTTATCATGATTTCCATGTTTAGTCTATTTGGACACATGGCAAGTTCTTCAATTTTCTAAGCACACTAGGATGAATAAATATGTAAGAAGATTGATTTGGAACCATAAATCTGTGGAGAGTCTCAATGAAGTTGAAAAATCCCATATGAGTTATGTTAAAGAAGTTATTTCACTTTCTAATCAAGATATCCATGTTTAGCATGTTTGGACATATGGCAAGTTCTTCAAGCTTCTAAACAAATCATGATGAATCACTATGTAAGAAACTTGATTTGGAACCATTAAACAGTGAAGAGTCTTTCATGAAATTGAATAAATCTCATAGGAGTTATGTTGAAGAAGTTATTCCACTTTCTAATCATGATATCCATATTTCGCGTGTTTGGACATATGGCAAGTTCTTCAAGCTTTTAATCAAACCAGGATGATTCAATATGTAAGAAGCTTGATTTGGAACCATTAATCAGTGGAGAGTCTCCATGAAGTTTAAGAAATACTACAGGAGTTATGTTAAAGAAGTTATTTCACTTTCTAATCATGATATCCATGTTTAGTCTATTTGGACATATGGCAAGTTCCTCAAGCTTCTAATGAAACCATGATGAGAAACTATGTAAGAAACTTAATTTGGAACCATTAATCTGTGGAGAGTCTTTCATGAAGTTTAATAAATCTCATAGGAGTTATGTTGAAGAAGTTATTTCACTTTCTAACATTATATCCATGTTTAGCATGTTTGGACATATGGCAAGTTCTTCAAGCTTCTAATCAATCCAGGATGAATCACTATGTAAGAAGCTTGATTTGGAACCATTAATCAGTGGAGAGTCTTTCATGAAGTTGAACAAATCTCATAGGATTTGTGTTGAAGAAGTTATTTCACTTTCTAACATGATATACATGTTTAGCATGTTTGGACATATGGCAAGTTCTTCAAGCTTCTAATCGAACCAGGATGAGTCAATATGTAAGAAGCTTGATTTGGAACCATTAATAAGTGGAGAGTCTCCATGAAGTTGAAAAAAAAAACTATAGGAGTTATGTTGAAAAAGTTATTCGACTTTCTAATCATGATATCCATGTTTAGTCTATTTGAACATATGACAAGTTCTTCAAGCTTCTAATCAAACCATGATGAGTCACTATGTAAGAAGCTTAATTTGGAACCATTAATCTGTAGAGAGTCTTTCATGAAGTTTAATAAATCTCATAGGAGTTATGTTGAAGAAGTTATTTCACTTTCTAATCATGATATCCATGTTTAGTGTATTTGGACAAATGGCAAGTTCTTCAAGCATCTAATCACACAAGGATGAATCAATATGTAAGAAGATTGATTTGGAACCATAAATCCCTGGAGAGTCTCCATGAAGTTGAAAAAATCCCATAAGAGTTATGTTGAAGAAGTTATTTCACTTTCTAACATGATATCCATGTTTAGCCTGTTTGAACATATGACAAGTTCTTCAAGCTTCTAATCAATCCAGGATGAATCACTATGTAAGAAGCTTGATTTAAAACCATTAATCAGCGGAGAGTCTTTCATGAAGTTGAATAAATCTCATATGAGTTATGTTAAAGAAGTTATTTCACTTTCTAATCATGATATCCATGTTTAGCATGTTTGGACATATGGCAAGCTCTTCAATCTTCTAATCACACCAGGATGAATCAATATGTAAGAAGATTGATTTGGAACCATAAATCCGTGGAGAGTCTCCATGATTTGGAACCGTTAATCCGTTGAATAAATCTCATAGGAGTTATGTTGAAGAAGTTATTTCACTTTCTAATCATGATATCCATGTTTAGTCTATTTTGACATATGGCATGTTCTTCAAGCTTGATTTGGAACCGTTAATCCGTGTAGAGTCTTGATAGGAGCTTGATTTGGAACCGTTAATCCGTGGAGAGTCTTGATTTGGAACCGTTAATCCGTTGAATAAATCTCATAGGAGTTATGTTGAAGTAGTTATTTCACTTTCTAATCATGATATCCATGTTTAGTCTATTTTGACATATGGCATGTTCTTCAAGCTTCTTATCGAACCAGGATGATTCACTATTTAGGAAGCTTGATTTGGAACCATTAATCAGTGGAGAGTCTTTCATGAAGTTGAATAAATGTCATAGGAGTTATGTTAAAGTAGTTATTTCACTTTCTAATCATGATATCCATGTTTAGTCTATTTTGACATATGGCATGTTCTTCAAGCTTCTTATCGAACCAGGATGATTCACTATTTAGGAAGCTTGATTTGGAACCATTAATCAGTGGAGAGTCTTTCATGAAGTTGAGTAAATCTCATAGGAGTTATGTTAAAGTAGTTATTTCACTTTCTAACATGATATCCATTTTTAGCCTGTTTGGACATATGGTAAGTTCTTCAAGCTTCTAATCACACCATGATGAATCAATATGAAGAAGATTGATTTGGAACCATAAATCCGTGGAGAGTCTCCGTAAAGTTGAAAAATCCCATAGGAGTTATGTTAAAGAAGTTATTTCACTTTCTAATCAGGATATCCATGTTTAGCTTGTTTGGACATCTGGTAAGTTCTTCAAGCTTATAAACAAACCAGGATGAATCACTTTTTAAGAAACTTTATTTGGAACCATTAAACAGTGAAGTGTCTTTCATGAAATTGAATAAATCTCATAGGAGTTATGTTGAAGAAGTTATTCCACTTTCTAATCATGATATCCATGTTTAGCCTGTTTGGACATATGGCAAGTTCTTCAAGCTTTTAATCAAACCAGGATAATTCAATATGTAAGAATCTGGATTTGGAACCATTAACCAGTGGAGAGTCTGCATGAAGTTGAAAAAATACTATAGGAGTTATGTTGAAGAAGTTATTCCACTTTCTAATCATGATATCCATGTTTAGTCTATTTGGACATATGGCAAGTTCTTGAAGCTTCTAATCAATCTAGGATGAATCACTATGTAAGAATCTTGATTTGGAACCATTAATCAGTGGAGAGCCTTTCATGAAATTGAATAAATCTCATAGGAGTTATGTTGAAGAAGTTAGTTCACTTTCTAATCATGATATCCATGTGTAGTCTGTTTGGACATATGGCAAGTTCTTCAAGCTTCTAATCACACCAGGATGAATCAATATGTAAGAAGATTTATTTGGAACCATAAATCCTTGGAGAGTCTCCATGAAGTTGAAAAATCCCATAGGAGTTATGTTAAAGAAGTTATTTTATTTTTTAATCAGGATATCCATGTTTAGTCTATTTGGACATATGACATGTTCTTCAAGCTTCTAAATAAACCTGGATGAATCACTATTTAAGAAACTTGATTTAGAACCATTAATCAGTGAAGAGTCTTTTATGAAGTTGAATAAATCTCATAGGAGTTATGTTGAAGAAGTTATTTCACTTTCTAACATGATATCCATGTTTAGCCTGTTTGAACATATGCAAGTTCTTCAAGCTTCTAATCAATCCAGGATGAATCACTATGTAAGAATATTGATTTGGAACCATTAATCAATGCAGAGTCTTTCATGAAGTTGAATAAATCTCATAGGATTTATGTTAAAGAAGTTATTTCACTTTCTAACATGATATCGATGTTTAGCCTGTTTGGACATATGGCAAGTTCTTCAAGCTTCTAATCGAACCAGAATTAATCACTATGCAAGAAGCTTGATTTGGAACCAGTAATCAGTGGAGAGTCTTTAATAAAGTTTAATAAATCTCATAGGAGTTATGTTGAAGAAGTTATTACACTTTCTAATTAGGATATCCATGTTTAGCCTGTTTGGACATATGGCAAGTTCTTCAAGCTTCTAGTCAAACCAAGATGAATCAAGATGTATGAAGCTTTATTTGGAACAATTAATCAGTGGAGAGTCTCCATTAAGTTGAAAAAATCCCATAGGAGTTATGTTGAAATGTTATTCCACTTTCTAATCATGATATCCATGTTTAGTCTATTTGGATATATGGCAAGTTCTTCAATCTTCTAATCAATCCATGATGAATCACTATGTAAGAAGCTTGATTTGGAACCGTTAACCAGTGGAGAGTCTTTCATGAAGTTGAATAAATCTCATAGGAGTTATGTTGAAGAAGTTATTTCAATTTCTAATCATGATATCCATGTTTAGTCTATTTGGACATATGGCATGTTCTTCAAGCTTCTTATCGAACCAGGATGATTCATTATTTAGGAAGCTTGATTTGGAACCATTAATAATTGGAGAGTCTTTCATGAAGTTGAATAAATCTCATAGGAGTTATGATAAAGTAGTTATTTCACTTTCTAACATGATATCCATGTTTAGCCTGTTTGGACATATGGCAAGTTCTTCAAGCTTCTAATTACACCATGATGAATCAATATGAAGAAGATTGATTTGGAACCATAAATCCGCGGAGAGTCTCCGTAAATTTGAAAAATCCCATAGGAGTTATGTTAAAGAAGTTATTTCACTTTCTAATCAGGATATCCATGTTTAGCTTGTTTGGACATCTGGTAAGCTCTTCAAGCTTATAAAAAAATCCTATAAATGTTATGTTAAAGAAGTTATTTCATTTTCTAATCAGGATATCCATGTTTAGCTTGTTTGGACATCTGGCAAGTTCTTGAAGCTTATAAACAAACCAGGATGAATCACTATGTAAGAAACTTTATTTGGAACCATTAAACAGTGAAGTGTCTTTCATGAAATTGAATAAATCTCATAGGAGTTATGTTGAAGAAGTTATTCCACTTTCTAATCATGATATCCATGTTTAGCCTGTTTGGACATATGACAAGTTCTTCAAGCTTTTAATCAAACCAGGATAATTCAATATGTAAGAATCTTGATTTCGAACAATTAATCAGTGAAGAGTCTTTCATGAAGTTGAATAAATCTCATAGGAGTTATGTTGAAGAAGTTATTCCACTTTCTAATCATGATATCCATGTTTAGCATGTTTGGACATATGGCAAGTTCTTCAAGCTTCTAATCAATCCAGGATGAATCACTATGTAAGAAGCTTATTTGGAACCATTAATCAGTGGAGAGTCTTTCATGAAGTTGAATAAATCTCATAAGATTTATGTTGAAGAAATTATTTCACTTTCTAACATGATATCCATGTTTAGCATGTTTGGACATATGGCAAGTTCTTCTAGCTTTTAATCGAACGAGAATTAATCACTATGTAAGAAGCTTAAATTGGAACCATTAACCAGTGGAGAGTCTTTAATGAAGTTCAATAAATCCCATAGGAGTTATGTTGAAGAAGTTATTTCACTTTCTAATCAGGATATCCATGTTTAGTCTATTTGGACATATGGCAAGTTCTTCAAGCTTCTAATCAATCCAGGATGAATCACTCTGTAAGAAGCTTGATTTGGAACCATTAATCAGTGGAGAGCCTTTCATGAAGTTGAATAAATCTCATAGGACTTGTGTTAAAGAAGTTATTTCACTTTCTAATCATGATATCCATGTGTAGTCTATTTGGATATATGGCAAGTTCTTCAAGCTTCTAATCACACCAGGATGAATCAATATGTAAGAAGATTTATTTGGAACAATAAATCCTTGGAGAGTCTCCATGAAGTTGAAAAATCACATAGGAGTTATGTTAAAGAAGTTATTTTACTTTTTAATCAGGATATCCATGTTTATCCTGTTTAGACATATTGCAAGTTCTTCAAGCTTTTAATCAAACCAGGATGATTCAATATGTAAGAAACTTGATTTGGAACCATTAAACAGTAAAGAGTCTTTCATGAAGTTGAATACCTCTCATATGAGTTATGTTGAAGAAGTTATTCCACTTTCTAATAATGATATTCATGTTTAGCCTGTTTGGACATATGTCAAGTTCTTCAAGCTTCTAATCAAACCAGAATTAATCAATGTGTAAGAAGCTAATTTCTAACCATTAATCAGTGGAGAGTCTCCATGAAGTTTAAAAAATCCCATAGGAGTTATGTTGAAGAAGTTATTCCACTTTCTAATCATCATATCCATGTTTACCCTGATTGGGCATATGTCAAGTTCTTCAAGCTTCTAGTCAAACCAGGATGAATCAAGATGTAAGAAGCTTGATTTGGAACCATTAATCAGTGGAGAGTCTCCATTAAGTTAAAAAAATCTCATAGGAGTTATGTTGAAATGTTATTCCCCTTTCTAATCATGATATTTATGTTTAGTCTATTTGGACATATGGCAATTTCTTCAAGATTCTAATCACACCAAGATGAATCAATATGTAAGAAGATTGAATTATAACCATAAATCCATGGAGAGTCTCCATGAAGTTAAATAATTCCATAGAAGTTATGTTAAAGAAGTTATTTCACTTCCTAAACATGATATCTATGTTTAGCATGTTTGGGCATATGGCAAGTTCTTCAAACTTCTAAACAAACCATGATGAATCACTATGTAAGAAACTTGATTTGAAACCATTAATCAGTGAAGTGTCTTTCATAAAGTTGATTAATCTCATAGGAGTTATGTTGAAGAAGTTATTTCATTTTCTAATCATGATATACATGTTTAGTCTATTTGGACATATGGCATGTTCTTCAAGCTTCTGATCGAACCAGGATGATTCACTATTTAGGAAGCTTGATTTGGAACCATTAATCAGTGGAGAGTCTTTCATGAAGTTGAATAAATCTCATAGGAGTTATCTTGAAGTAGTTATTTCACTTTCTAACATGATATCCATGTTTAGCCTGTTTGGACATATGGCAAGTTCTTCAAGCTTCTAATCACACCAGGATGAATCAATATGAAGAAGATTGATTTGGAACCATAAATCCGTGGAGAGTCTCCGTGAAGTTCAAAAATCCCATAGGAGTTATGTTAAAGAAGTTATTTCACTTTCTAATCAGGATATCCATGTTTAGCTTGTTTGGACATCGGGCAAGTTCTTCAAGCTTATAAACGAACCAGGATGAATCACTATGTAAGAAACTTTATTTGGAACCATTAAACAGTGAAGTGTCTTTCGTGAAATTAAATAACTCTCATAGGAGTTATGTTGAAGAAGTTATCCAACTTTCTAATAATGATATTCATGCTTAGCCTGTTTGGACATATGTCAAGTTCTTCAAGCTTTTAATCAAACCAGAATTAATCAATGTGTAAGAAGCTGATTTCTAACCATTAATCAGTGGAGAGTCTCCATGAAGTTTAAAAAATCCCATAGGAGTTATGTTGAAGAAGTTATTCCACTTTCTAATCATCA
This sequence comes from Sinapis alba, assembly GCA_012274485.2. Lineage (NCBI taxonomy): Eukaryota > Viridiplantae > Streptophyta > Magnoliopsida > Brassicales > Brassicaceae > Sinapis > Sinapis alba. Next base: position 38,254 of record MU106864.1, on the reverse strand, counting down.
TATCCGTGTTTACCCTGATTGGGCATATGTCAAGTTCTTCAAGCTTCTAGTCAAACCAGGATGAATCAAGATGTAAGAAGCTTGATTTGGAACCATTAATCAGTGGAGAGTCTCCATTAAGTTAAAAAAATCCCATAGGAGTTATGTTGAAATGTTATTCCACTTTCTAATCATGATATCCATGTTTAGTCTATTTGGACATATGGCAAGTTCTTCAAGATTCTAATCACACCAAGATGAATCAATATGTAAGAAGATTGAATTATAACCATAAATCCATGGAGAGTCCCCATGAAGTTAAATAATTCCATAGAAGTTATGTTAAAGAAGTTATTTCACTTCCTAAACATGATATCTATGTTTAGCCTGTTTGGGCATATGGCAAGTTCTTCAAACTTCTAAACAAACCATGATGAATCACTATGTAAGAAACTTGATTTGGAACCATTAAAGAGAAGAGTCTTTCATGAAATTGAATAAATCTCAAAGGAGTTATGTTGAAGAAGTTATTCCACTTTCTAATCATAATATTCTTGTTTAGCGTGTTTGGACATATGGCAAGTTCTTCAAGCTTTTAATCAAACCAGGATAATTCAATATGTAAGAAGCTTGATTTGGAACAACTATTCAGTGGACTGTCTCCATGAAGTTGAAAAAATCCCATAGGAGTTATGTTGAAGAAATTATTCCACTTTCTAACATGATATCCATGTTTAGCCTGTTTGGACATATGGCAAGTTCTTCAAGCTTCTAATCAATCCAGGATGAATCAATATGTAAGAAGCTTGATTTGGAACCATTATTCAGTGGAGTGTCTCCGTGAAGTTGAAAAAATCCCATAGGAGTTATGTTGAAGAAATTATTCCACTTTCTAACATGATATCCGTGTTTAGCCTGTTTGGACATATGGCAAGTTCTTCAAGCTTCTAATCAATCCAGGATGAATCAATATGTAAGAAGCTTGATTTGGAACCATTAATTAGTGGAGAGTCTTTCATGAAGTTGAATAAATCTCATAGGAGTTAAGTTGAAGAAATTATTTCACTTTCTTATCATGATATCCATTTTTAGCCTATTTGGACACATGGCAAGTTCTTCAAGCTTCTAATCACACCAGGATGAATCAATATGTAAGAAGATTGATTTGGAACCATAAATCCATGGAGAGTCTCCATGAAGTTGAAAATCCCATAGGAGTTATGTTGAAGAAGTTATTTCACTTTCTAATCAGGATATCCATGTTTAGCCTGTTTAGACATATTGCAAGTTCTTCATGCTTCTAAACAAACCAGGATGAATCAATATGTAAGAATCTTGATTTGGACCATTAGTCAGTGGAAAGTATCAATGAAATTGAAAAAATCCCATAGGAGTTATGTTGAAGAAGTTATTCCACTTTCTAATCATGATATCCATGTTTAGCATGTTTGGTCATATGGCAAGTTCTTCAATCTTCTAATCAAACGAGGATGAATCAATATGTAAGAAGCTTGATTTGAAACCATTAATCAGTGGAGGGTCTTCATTAAGTTGAAAAAATCCCATAGGAGTTATGTTGAAATGTTATTCCACTTTCTAAACATGATATCCATGTTTAGTCTATTTGGACATATGACAAGTTCTTCAAGCTTCTAATCAGTCCTAGATGAATCACTATGTAAGAAGCATGATTTGGAACCATTAATAAGTGGAGAGCCTTTCATGAAGTTGAATAAATCTTATAGGAGTTATGTTAAAGAAGTTATTTCACTTTTTAATCATGATATCCATGTGTAGTCTATTTGGACATATGGCAAGTTCTTCAAGCTTCTAATCATACCAGGATGAATCAATATGTAAGAAGCTTGATTTGGAACCATAAATACGTGGAGAGTCTCCATGAAGTTGAAAAATCCCATAGGAGTTACGTTGAAGAAGTTATTTCACTTTCTAACATGATATCCATGTTTAGCCTGTTTGGAGATATGGCAAGTTCTTCAAGCTTCTAATCAATCCAAGATAAATGACTATGTAAGAAGCTTGATTTGGAACCATTAATCAGTGCAGAGTCTTTCATGAAGTTGAATAAATCTCATAGGATTTATGTTAAAGAAGTTATTTCACTTTCTAACATGATATTAATGTTTAGCCTGTTTGAACATATGGCAAGTTCTTCAAGCTTCTAATCGAACCAGAATTAATCACTATGCAAGAAGCTTGATTTGGAACCAGTAATCAGTGGAGAGTCTTTAATGAAGTTGTATAAATCTCATAGGAGTTATGTTGAAGAAGTTATTCCACTTTCTAATTAGGATATCCATGTTTAGCCTGTTTGGACATATGGCAAGTTCTTCAAGCTTCTAGTCAAACCAAGATGAATCAAGATGTACGAAGCTTTATTTGGAACTATTACTTAGTGGAGAGTCTCCATTAAGTTGAAAAAATCTCATAGGAGTTATGTTGAAACGTTATTCCACTTTCTAATCATGATATCCATGTTTAGTCTATTTGGACATACGACAAGTTCTTCAATCTTCTAATCAATCCATGATGAATCACTATGTAAGAAGCTTGATTTGGAACCGTTAGTCAGTGGAGAGTCTTTCATGAATTTGAATAAATCTCATAGGAGTTATGTTGAAGGAGTTGTTTCACTTTCTAACATGATATCCATGTTTAGCCTGTTTGGACATATGGCAAGTTCTTCAAGCTTCTAATCGAATAAGAATTAATCTTTATGCAAGAAGCTTGATTTGGAACCATTAATCAGTGGAGAGTCTTTAATGAGGTTCAATAAATCTCATAGGAGTTATGTTGAAGAAGTTATTCCACTTTCTAATCAGGATATCCATGTTTAGCCTGTTTGGACATATGGCAAGTTCTTCAACCTTCTAGTCAAACCAGGATGAATCAAGATTTAAGAAGCTTGATTTGGAACCATTAATCAGTGGAGAGTCTCCATTAAGTTTAAAAAATCCCATAGGAGTTATGTTGAAATATTTTTCCACTTTCTAATCATGATATCCATGTTTAGTCTATTTGGAGATATGACAAGTTCTTCAAGATTCTAATCACACCAAGATGAATCAATATGTAAGAAGATTGAATTATAACCATAATTCCATGGAGAGTCTCCATGAAGTTGAAAAATTCCATAGAAGTTATGTTAAAGAAGTTATTTCACTTCCTAAACATGATATCTATGTTTAGCCTGTTTGGGCATATGGCAAGTTCTTCATGCTTCTAAACAAACCAGGATGAATCAATATGTAAGAATCTTGATTTGGACCATTAGTCAGTGGAAAGTATCAATGAAACTGAAAAAATCCCATAGGAGTTATGTTGAAGAAGTTATTTCACTTTCTAATCGTTATATCCATGTTTAGCATGTTTGGTCATATGGCAAGTTCTTCAAGCTTCTAATCAAACGAGGATGAATCAATATGTAAGAAGCTTGATTTAAAACCATTAATCAGTGGATGGTCTTCATTAAGTTAAAAAAATCCCATAGGAGTTATGTTGAAATGTTATTCCACTTTCTAATCATGATATCCATGTTTAGTCTATTTGGACATATGGCAAGTTCTTCAAGATTCTAATCACACCAAGATGAATCAATAAGTAAGAAGATTGAATTATAACCATAAATCCATGGAGAGTCTCCATGAAGTTGAAAAATTCCATAGAAGTTATGTTAAAGAAGTTATTTCACTTCCTAAACAGGATATCTATGTTTAGCATGTTTGGGCATATGGCAAGTTCTTCAAACTTCTAAACAAACCAGGATGAATCACTATGTAAGAAACTTGATTTGGAACCATTAAAGAGAAGAGTCTTTCATGAAATTGAATAAATCTCATAGGAGTTATGTTGAAGAATTTATTCTACTTTCTAATCATAATATTCTTGTTTAGCGTGTTTGGACATATGGCAAGTTCTTCAAGCTTTTAATCAAACCAGGATAATTCAATATGTAAGAAGCTTGATTTGGAACCATTAATCAGTGGAGTGTCTCCATGAAGTTGAAAAAAATCCCATAGGAGTTATGTTGAAGAAGTTATTCCACTTTCTAACATGATATCCATGTTTAGCCTGTTTAGACATATTGCAAGTTCTTCAATCTTCTAATCAATCCATGATGAATCACTATGTAAGAAGCTTGATTTGGAACCGTTAGTCAGTGGAGAGTCTTTCATGAAGTTGAATAAATCTCATAGGAGTTATGTTGAAGGAGTTGTTTCACTTTCTAACATGATATCCATGTTTAGCCTGTTTGGACATATGGCAAGTTCTTCAAGCTTCTAATCAATCCAGGATGAATCAATATGTAAGAAGCTTGATTTGGAACCATTAATTAGTGGAGAGTCTTTCATGAAGTTGAATAAATCTCATAGGAGTTAAGTTGAAGAAATTATTTCACTTTCTTATCATGATATCCATTTTTAGCCTATTTGGACACATGGCAAGTTCTTCAAGCTTCTAATCACACCAGGATGAATCAATATGTAAGAAGATTGATTTGGAACCATAAATCCATGGAGAGTCTCCATGAAGTTGAAAATCCCATAGGAGTTATGTTGAAGAAGTTATTTCACTTTCTAATCAGGATATCCATGTTTAGCCTGTTTAGACATATTGCAAGTTCTTCATGCTTCTAAACAAACCAGGATGAATCAATATGTAAGAATCTTGATTTGGACCATTAGTCAGTGGAAAGTATGAATGAAATTGAAAAAATCCCATAGGAGTTATGTTGAAGAAGTTATTCCACTTTCTAACATGATATCCATGTTTAGCCTGTTTGGTCATATGGCAAGTTCTTCAAGCTTCTAATCAAACGAGGATGAATCAATATGTAAGAAGCTTGATTTGAAACCATTAATCAGTGGAGGGTCTTCATTTAGTTGAAAAAATCCCATAGGAGTTATGTTGAAATGTTATTCCACTTTCTAAACATGATATCCATGTTTAGTCTATTTGGACATATGACAAGTTCTTCAAGCTTCTAATCAATCCAGGATGAATCACTATGTAAGAAGCATGATTTGGAACCATTAATCAGTGGAGAGCCTTTCATGAAGTTGAATAAATCTTATAGGAGTTATGTTAAAGAAGTTATTTCACTTTTTAATCATGATATCCATGTGTAGTCTATTTGGACAAATGTGAAGTTCTTCAAGCTTCTAATCATACCAGGATGAATCAATATGTAAGAAGCTTGATTTGGAACCATAAATACGTGGAGAGTCTCCATGAAGTTGAAAAATCCCATAGGAGTTACGTTGAAGAAGTTATTTCACTTTCTAACATGATATCCATGTTTAGCCTGTTTGGAAATATGGCAAGTTCTTCAAGCTTCTAATCAATCCAAGATAAATGACTATGTAAGAAGCTTGATTTGGAACCATTAATCAGTGCAGAGTCTTTCATGAAGTTGAATAAATCTCATAGGATTTATGTTAAAGAAGTTATTTCACTTTCTAACATGATATTGATGTTTAGCCTGTTTGGACATATGGCAAGTTCTTCAAGCTTCTAATTGAACCAGAATTAATCACTATGCAAGAAGCTTGATTTGGAACCAGTAATCAGTGGAGAGTCTTTAATGAAGTTGAATAAATCTCATAGGAGTTATGTTGAAGAAGTTATTCCACTTTCTAATTAGGATATCCATGTTTAGCCTGTTTGGACATATGGCAAGTTCTTCAAGCTTCTAGTCAAACCAAGATGAATCAAGATGTACGAAGCTTTATTTGGAACTATTAATTAGTGGAGAGTCTCCATTAAGTTGAAAAAATCTCATAGGAGTTATGTTGAAATGTTATTCCACTTTCTAATCATGATATCCATGTTTAGTCTATTTGGACATACGACAAGTTCTTCAATCTTCTAATCAATCCATGATGAATCACTATGTAAGAAGCTTGATTTGGAACCGTTAGTCAGTGGAGAGTCTTTCATGAAGTTGAATAAATCTCATAGGAGTTATGTTGAAGGAGTTGTTTCACTTTCTAACATGATATCCATGTTTAGCCTGTTTGGACATATGGCAAGTTCTTCAAGCTTCTAATCGAATAAGAATTAATCACTATGCAAGAAGCTTGATTTGGAACCATTAATCAGTGGAGAGTCTTTAATGAGGTTCAATAAATCTCATAGGAGTTATGTTGAAGAAGTTATTCCACTTTCTAATCAGGATATCCATGTTTAGCCTGTTTGGACATATGGCAAGTTCTTCAACCTTCTAGTCAAACCAGGATGAATCAAGATTTAATAAGCTTGATTTGGAACCATTAATCAGTGGAGAGTCTCCATTAAGTTTAAAAAATCCCATAGGAGTTATGTTGAAATATTTTTCCACTTTCTAATCATGATATCCATGTTTAGTCTATTTGGAGATATGACAAGTTCTTCAAGATTCTAATCACACCAAGATGAATCAATATGTAAGAAGATTGAATCTTAACCATAATTCCATGGAGAGTCTCCATGAAGTTGAAAAATTCCATAGAAGTTATGTTAAAGAAGTTATTTCACTTCCTAAACATGATATCTATGTTTAGCCTGTTTGGGCATATGGCAAGTTCTTCATGCTTCTAAACAAACCAGGATGAATCAATATGTAAGAATCTTGATTTGGACCATTAGTCAGTGGAAAGTATCAATGAAACTGAAAAAATCCCATAGGAGTTATGTTGAAGAAGTTATTTCACTTTCTTATCGTTATATCCATGTTTAGCATGTTTGGTCATATGGCAAGTTCTTCAAGCTTCTAATCAAACGAGGATGAATCAATATGTAAGAAGCTTGATTTAAAACCATTAATCAGTGGATGGTCTTCATTAAGTTAAAAAAATCCCATAGGAGTTATGTTGAAATGTTATTCCACTTTCTAATCATGATATCCATGTTTAGTCTATTTGGACATATGGCAAGTTCTTCACGATTCTAATCACACCAAGATGAATCAATATGTAAGAAGATTGAATTATAACCATAAATCCATGGAGAGTCTCCATGAAGTTGAAAAATTCCATAGAAGTTATGTTAAAGAAGTTATTTCACTTCCTAAACAGGATATCTATGTTTAGCCTGTTTGGGCATATGGCAAGTTCTTCAAACTTCTAAACAAACCAGGATGAATCACTATGTAAGAAACTTGATTTGGAACCATTAAAGAGAAGAGTCTTTCATGAAATTGAATAAATCTCATAGGAGTTATGTTGAAGAATTTATTCCACTTTCTAATCATAATATTCTTGTTTAGCGTGTTTGGACATATGGCAAGGTCTTCAAGCTTTTAATCAAACCAGGATAATTCAATATGTAAGAAGCTTGATTTGGAACCATTAATCAGTGGAGTGTCTCCATGAAGTTGAAAAAAATCCCATAGGAGTTATGTTGAAGAAGTTATTCCACTTTCTAACATGATATCCATGTTTAGCCTGTTTGGACATATGGCAAGTTCTTCAAGCTTCTAATCAATCCAGGGTGAATCACTATGTAAGAAGCTTGATTTGGAACCATTAATTAGTGGAGAGTCATTCATGAAGTTGAATAAATCTCATAGGAGTTAAGTTGAAGAAATTATTTCACTTTCTTATCATGATATCCATGTTTAGCCTGTTTAGACATATTGCAAGTTCTCCATGCTTCTAAACAAACCAGGATGAATCAATATGTAAGAATCTTGATTTGGACCCTTAATCAGTGGAAAGTATCAATGAAATTGAAAAACTCCCATAGGAGTTATGTTGAAGAAGTTATTCCACTTTCTAATCATGATATCCATGTTTAGCATGTTTGATCATATGGCAAGTTCTTCAAGCTTCTAGTTAAACCAGGATGAATCAAGATGTAAGAAGCTTGATTTGGAACTATTAACCAGTAGAGTGTCTCCATTAAGTTGAAAAAATCCCATAGAAGTTATGTTGAAATGTTATTCCACTTTCTAATCATGATATCCATGTTTAGTCTATTTGGACATATGGCAAGTTCTTCAAGATTCTAATCAATCCAGGATGAATCACTATGTAAGAAGCTTGATTTGGAACCATTAATCAGTGGAGAGCCATTCATGAAGGTTAATAAATCTCATAGGAGTTATGTTAAAGAAGTTATTTCACTTTCTAATCATGATATCCACGTGTAGTCTATTTGGACATATGGAAAATTCCTCAAACTTCTAATCATACCAGGATGAATCAATATGTAAGAAGCTTGATTTGGAACCATAAATACGTGGAGAGTCTCCATGAAGTTGAAAAATCCGATAGGAGTTACGTTGAAGAAGTTATTTCACTTTCTAACATGATATCCATGTTTAGCCTGTTTGGAGATATGGCAAGTTCTTCAATCTTCTAATCGAATAAGAATTAATCACTATGCAAGAAGTTTGATTTGCAATCATTAATCAGTGAAGAGTCTTTAATGAAGTTCAATAAATCTCATAGAAGTTATGTTGAAGAAGTTATTCCACTTTCTAATCAGGATATCCATGTTTAGCCTGTTTGGACATATGGCAAGTTCTTCAAGCTTCTAGTCAAACGAGGATGAATCAAGATTTAAGAAGCTTGATTTGGAACCATTAATCAGTGGAGAGTCTCCATTAAGTTAAAAAATCCCATAGGAGTTATGTTGAAATGTTATTCCACTTTCTAATCATGATATCCATGTTTAGTCTATTTGGACATATGACAAGTTCTTCAAGCTTCTAATCAATCCGGGCTGAATCACTATGTAAGAAGCTTGATTTGGAACCATTAATCAGTGGAGCGTCTTTCATGAAATTGAATAAATCTCATAGGAGTTATGTTGAATAAGTTATTCCACTTTCTGATCATGATATCCATGTTTAGCCTGTTTGGACATATGGCAAGTTCTTCAAGCTTTTAATCAAACCAGGATGATTCAATCTGTAAGAAGCTTGATTTGGAACCATTAATCAGTGGAGAGTCTCCATGAAGTTGAAAAATACCATAGGAGTTATGTTGAAAAAGTTATTCCACTTTCTAATCATGATATCCATGTTTAGTCTATTTGGACATATGGCAAGTTCTTCAAGCTTCTAATCAAACCAGGATGAGTCACTATGTAAGAAGCTTAAATTGTAACCATTAATCAGTGGATAGTCTTTCATGAAGTTGAATAAATCTCATAGGAGTTATGTTTAAGAAGTTATTTCATTTTCTAATCATGATATCCATGTTAGTCTATTTGGACATATGGCAAGTTCTTCAAACTTCTAATCACACCAGGATGAATCAATATGTAAGAAGCTTGATTTGGAACCATAAATCCATGGAGAGTCTCCATGAAGTTGAAAAATCCCATAAGAGTTATGTTGAAGAAGTTATTTCACTTTCTAACATGATATCCATGTTTAGCCTGTTTGGACATATGGCAAGTTCTTCAAGTTTCTAATCAATCCAGGATGAATTACTATGTAAGAAGCTTGATTTAGATCCATTAATCAGTGGAGAGTCTTTCATTAAGTTGAATAAATCTCATAGGAGTTATGTTGAAGAAGTTATTTCACTTTCTAACAAGATATCCATGTTTAGCCTGTTTGGACATATGGCAAGTTCTTCAAGCTTCTAATCAAACCAGAATTAGTCACTATGCAAAAAGCTTGATTTGGAACCGTTAATCAGTGGAGAGTCTTTAATGAAGTTGAATAAATCTCATAGAAGTTGTGTTGAAGAAGTTATTCCACTTTCTAATCAAGATATCCATGTTTAGCCTGTTTGGACATATGGCAAGTTCTTCAAGCTTCTAGTCAAACCAGGATGAATTAAGATGTAAGATGCTTGATTTGGAACCATTAATCAGTGGAGGGTCTTCATTAAGTTGAAAAAATCCCATAGGAATTATGTTGAAATGTAATTCCACTTTCTAATCATGATATCCATGTTTAGTCTATTTGAACATATGGCAAGTTCTTCAAACTTCTAATCAATCCAGGATGAATCACTATGTAAGAAGCTTGATTTGGAACCATTAATCAGTGGAGAGCCTTTCATGAAGTTTAATAAATCTCATAGGATTTTGAAGAAGTTATTTCACTATCTAATCATGATATCCATGTGTAGTTTATTTGGACATATGGCAAGTTCTTCAAGCTTCTAATCACACCAAGATGAATCAATAAGTAGGAAGATTGAATTATTTCACTTCCTAAACAGGATATCTATGTTTAGCTTGTTTGGACATATTGCAAGTTCTTCAAACTTCTAAACAAACCAGGATGAATCACTATGTAAGAAACTTGATTTGGAACCATTAAAGAGAAGAGTCTTTCATGAAATTGAATAAATCTCATAGGAGTTATGCTGAAGAAGTTATTCCACTTTCTAATCATGATATTCATGTTTAGCGTGTTTGGACATATGACAAGTTCTTCAAGCTTTTAATTAAACCAGGATAATTCAATATGTAAGAAGCTTGATTTGGAACCATTAATCAGTGGAGAGTCTCCACGAAGTTGAAAAAATCCCATAAGTGTTATGTTGAAGAAGTTATTCCACTTTCTAATCATGATATCCATGTTTAGTTTATTTGGAGATATGGCAAGTTCTTCAACCTTCTAATCAAACCAGGATGAGCCACTATGTAAGAAGCTTAATTTGGAACCATTAATCAGTAGAGAGTCTTTCATGAAGTTGAATAAATCTCATAGGAGTTATGTTGAAGAATTTATTTCACTTTTTTATCATGATATCCATGTTTAGTCTATTTGGACATATGGCAAGTTCTTCAAGTTTCTAATCACACCAGGATGAATCAATATGTAAGAAGCTTAATTTGGAACCATTAATCTGTGGAGAGTCGTTCATGAAGTTTAATAAATCTCATAGGAGTTAAGTTGAAGAAGTTATTTCACTTTCTAATCATGATATCCATGTTTAGTCTATTTGGACAAATGGCAAGTTCTTCAAGCTTCTAATCACACCAGGATGAATCAATATGAAAGAAACTTGATTTGGAACCATAAATCCGTGGAGAATCTCCATGAAGTTGAAAAATCCCATAAGAGTTATGTTGAAGAAGTTATTTCACTTTCTAACATGATATCCATATTTAGCCTGTTTGGGCATATGGCAAGTTCTTCAAGCTTCTAATCAATCCAGGATGAATCACTATATAAGAAGCTTGATTTGGAACCATTAATCAGTGGAGAGTCTTTCATGAAGTTGAATAAATCTCATATGAGTTATGTTGAAGAAATTATTTTACTTTCTGATCATGATATCCATGTTTAGTCTATTTGGACACATGGCAAGTTCTTCAAGCTTCTAATCACACCAGGATGAATCAATATGTAAGAAGATTGATTTGGAACCATATCCATGGAGAGTCTCCATGAAGTTGAAAAATCCCATAGGAGTTATGTTGAAGAAGTTATTCCACTTTCTAATCATGATATCCATGTGTAGTCTATTTGGACATATGGCAAGTTCTTCAAGCTTCTAATCACACCAGGATGAATCAATATGTAAGAAGCTTGATTTGGAACCATAAATCCGTGAAGAGTCTCCATGAAGTTGAAAAATCCCATAAAAGTTACGTTGAAGAAGTTATTTCACTTTCTAACATGATATCCTTGTTTAGCATGTTTGGAGATATGGCAAGTTCTTCAAGCTTCTAATCAATCCAGGATGAATGACTATGTAAGAAGCTTGATTTGGAACAAATAATCAGTGGAGAGTCTTTCATGAAATTGAATAAATCTCATAGGAGTTATGTTGAAGAAGTTTCACTTTCTAACATGATATCCATGTTTAGCCTGTTTTGACATATGGCAAGTTCTTCAAGCTTCTAATCGAATCAGAATTAAACACTATGCAAGATGCTTGATTTGGAACCATTAATCAGTGGAGCGTCTTTAATGAAGTTGAATAAATCTCATAGGAGTTATGTTGAAGAATTTATTCCACTTTCTAATCAGGATATCCATGTTTAGCCTGTTTGGACATATGGCAAGTTCTTCAAGCTTCTAGTCAAACCAGGATGAATCAAGATTTAAGAAGCTTGATTTGGAACTATTAATCACTGGAGAGTCTCCATTTATTTAAAAAAATCCCATATGAGTTATGTTGAAATGTTATTCCACTTTCTAATCATGATATCCACGTTTAGTCTATTTGGCCATATGGCAAGTTCTTCGAGCTTCTAATCAATCCATGCTGAATAACTATGTAAAAAGCTTGATTTGGAACCATTAATCAGTGGAGAGCCTTTCATAAAGTTGAATAAATCTCATAGGATTTTGAAGAAGTTATTTCACTTTCTAATCATGATATCCATGTGTAGTTTATTTGGACATATGGGAAGTTCTCCAAGCTTGTAATCACACCAAGATGAATCAATATGTAAGAAGATTAAATTATAACCATAAATACATAGAGAGTCTCCATGAAGTTGAAAAATTCCATAGAAGTTATGTTAAAGAAGTTATTTCACTTCCTAAACAGGATATCTATGTTTAGCCTGTTTGGACATATGTCAAGTTCTTCAAACCATTAATCAGTGTAGAGACTCTGTGAAGTTTAATAAATCTCATAGCAGTTATATTGAAGAAGTTATTCCACGTTCTAATGAGGATATCCATGTTTAGCCCTTTTGGACATATGAGAAGTTCTTCAAGTTTCTAATCAAATCAGGATGAATCAATATCTATGAAGATTTATTTGGAACCATTAATCAGTGTACAGACTCCATGAAGTTGAATAAATCTCATAGGAGTTAGGTTGAAGATGTTATTCCACTTTCTAATGAGGATATCCATGTTTAGCCCTTTTGGACATATGGCAAGTTCTTCAAGCTTCTAATCAAACCAGGATGAATGAATATGTAAGAAGCTTGATTTGGAACCATTAATCAGTGTAGAGACTCCATGAAGTTGAATAAATCTCATAGGAGTTATATTAAAGAAGTTATTCAACTTTCTAATGAGGATATCCATGTTTAGCAGTTTTAGACATATGGCAAGTTCTTCAATCTACTAATGGAACCATGATGAATCAATATGTAAGAAGCTTGATTTGGAACCATTAATCAGTGTAGAGACTCCATGAAGTTGAATAAATCTCATAGGAGTTATGTTGAAGAAGTTATTCCACTTTCTAATGAGGATGTCCATGTTTAGCCCTTTTAGACATATAGCAAGTTCTTTAAGCTACTAATGGAACCATGATGAATTAATATGTACGACCCTTGATTTGTAACCATTAATCATTGTAGAGACTACATGAAGTTGAATAAATCTCATAGGAGTTATGTTAAAGAAGTTATTCCACTTTCTAATGAGGATATCCATGTTTAGCCCTTTTGGACGTATGACAAGTTCTTCAAGTTTCTAATCAAAACATGATGAATCAATATGTAAAAAGCTTGATTTGGAACCAGTAATGAGTGTAGAGACTCCATGAAGTTGAATAAATCTCATAGGAGTTATGTTGAAGAAGTTACTCCACTTTCTAATGAGGATATCCATGTTTAGCCCTTTTGGACATATGGCAAGTTCTTCAAGCTTCTAATCAAACCAGGATGAATCAATATGTAAGAAGCTAGATTTGGAACCATTAATCAGTGTAGACTCCATGAAGTTGAATAAATCTTATAGGAGTTATGTTGAAAAAGTTATTCTACTTTCTAATGATGATATCCATGTTTAGCCCTTTTGGACATATGAGAAGTTCTTCAAGTTTCTAATCAAACCAGGATTAATCAATATGTACGAAGATTAATTTGGAACCATTAATCAGTGTAGAGACTCCATGAAGTTGAATAAATCTCATAGGAGTTAGGTTGAAGAAGTTATTCCACTTTCTAATGAGGATATCCATGTTTAGCCCTTTTGGACATATGGCAAGTTCTTCAAGCTTCTAATCAAACCAGGATGAATCAATATGTAAGAAACTTGATTTGGAACCATTAATCAGTGTAGAGACTCCATGAAGTTGAATAAATCTCCTACGATTTATGTTGAAGAAGTTATTCCACTTTCTAATGAGGGTATCCATGTTTTACCTTTTGGACATATAGAAAGTTCTTCAATCTTCCTCTCGAAACAAGATGAACCAATATGTAAGAAGCTTGCTTTGGAACCATTAATCAGTGTAGAGAGTCCATGTAGTTGAATAAATCTCATAGGAGTTATGTTGAAGAAGTTATTCCACTTTCTAATGAGGATATCCATGTTTAGCCCTTTTGGACTTATGATAAGTTCTTCAAGCTTCTAATCAAACCAGGATGAATCAATATGTAAGAAGCTTGATTTGGAACCATTAATCAGTGTAGAGACTCCATGAAGTTGAATAAATCTCATAGGAGTTATGTTTGAGAAGTTATTTCACTTTCTAATGAGGATATCCATGTTTTACCTTTTGGACATATGGAAAGTTCTTCAATCTTCTAATCGAAACAAGATGAACCGATATGTAAGAAGCTTGCTTTGGAACCATTAATCAGTTTAGAGAGTCCATGAAGTTGAATAAATCTCATTGGAGTTATGTTGAAGAAGTTATTCCACTTTCTAATGAGGATATCCATGTTTAGCCCTTTTGGACATATGACAAGTTCTTCAAGCTTCTAATCAAACCAGAATGAGTCAATATGTAAGAAGCTTGATTTGGAACCATTAATCAATTTAGAGACTCCACGAAGTTGAATAAATCTCATAGGATTTATGTTGGAGAAGTTATTCCACATTCTAATTAGGATATCCATGTTTAGCCCTTTTGGACATATGAGAAGTTCTTCAAGTTTCTAAACAAACCAGGAAGAATTAATATGTACGAAGATCTATTTGGAACCATTAATCAGTGTAGAGACTCCATGAAGTTGAATAATCTCATAGGAGTTAGGTTGAAGAAGTTATTCCACTTTCTAATGAGGATATCCATGTTTAGCCCTTTTGAACATATGGCAAGTTCTTCAAGCTTATAAACAAACCAGGATGAATCAATATGTAAGAATCTTAATTTGGAACCATTAATCAGTGTAGAGACTCCATAAAGTTGAATAAATCTCATAGGAGTTATGTTGACGAAGTTATTCCACTTTCTAATGAGGATATCCATGTTTAGCCCTTTTGGACATATGACAAGTTCTTCAAGCTTCTACTCAAACCAGGATGAATGAATATGTAAGAAGCTTGATTTGGAACCATTAATCAGTGTAGAGACTCCATGAAGTTGAATAAATCTCATAGGAGTTATATTGAAGAAGTTATTCAACTTTCTAATGAGGATATCCATGTTTAGCCGTTTTAGACATATGGCAAGTTCTTCAATCTACTAATGGAACCATGATGAATCAATATGTAAGAAGATTGATTTGGAACCATTAATTAGTGTAGAGACTCCATGAAGTTGAATAAATCTCATAGGAGTTATGTTGAAGAAGTTATTCCACTTTCTAATGAGGATGTCCATGTTTAGCCCTTTTAGACATATAGCAAGTTCTTTAAGCTACTAATGGAACCATGATGAATTAATATGTACGACCCTTGATTTGTAACCATTAATAATTGTAGAGACTACATGAAGTTGAATAAATCTCATAGGAGTTATGTTAAAGAAGTTATTCCACTTTCTAATGAGGATATCCATGTTTAGCCCTTTTGGACGTATGACAAGTTCTTCAAGTTTCTAATCAAAACATGATGAATCAATATGTAAAAAGCTTGATTTGGAACCACTAATGAGTGTAGAGACTCCATGAAGTTGAATAAATCTCATAGGAGTTATGTTGAAGAAGTTACTCCACTTTCTAATGAGGATATCCATGTTTAGCCCTTTTGGACATATGACAAGTTCTTCAAGCTTCTACTCAAACGAGGATGAATGAATATGTAAGAAGCTTGATTTGGAACCATTAATCAGTGTAGAGACTCCATGAAGTTTAATAAATCTCATAGGAGTTATGTTGAAGAAGTTATTCTACTTTCTAATGAGGATATCCATGTTTAGCCCTTTTGGACATATGAGAAGTTCTTCAAGTTTGTAATCAAACCAGGATGAATCAATATGTACGAAGATTGATTTGGAACCATTAATCAGTGTAGAGACTCCATGAAGTTGAATAAATCTCATAGGAGTTAGGTTGAAGAAGTTATTCCACTTTCTAATGAGGATATCCATGTTTAGCCCTTTTGGACATATGGAAAGTTCTTCAAGCTTCCAATGAAACAAGGATGAATCAATATGTAAGAAACTTGATTTGGAACCATTAATCAGTGTAGAGACTCCATGAAGTTGAATAAATCTCCTACGAGTTATGTTGAAGAAGTTATTCCAATTTCTATTGAGGGTATCCATGTTTTACCTTTTGGACATATAGAAAGTTCTTCAATCTTCCTCTCGAAACAAGATGAACCAATATGTAAGAAGCTTGCTTTGGAACCATTAATCATTGTAGAGAGTCCATGAAGTTGAATAAATCTCATAGGAGTTATGTTGAAGAAGTTATTCCACTTTCTAATGAGGATATCCATGTTTAGCCCTTTTGGACATATGATAAGTTCTTCAAGCTTCTAATCAAACTAGGATGAATCAATATGTAAGAAGCTTGA